>PVJO010026458.1:0-20000 GCA_004026905.1 Hystrix cristata
ATGCCCAACAACTGATGAATGGCTAAAGAAGATGTGGTTTTTCTACACAATGGAGTACTACACCGCCATAAAAAAGGACAAACTAGAGTCATTTGTATGTAAATGGATGTTCCTGGAGAACATACTATTAAGTGAAATAAATCAGACACTTATTAGTACACATTGAATTGTTTCTCTGATATGAGAAACCATAAATGTAAATAAGGACAAAGGGGTAGAATAGATATTATGTTTAAAAAAAAAAGAGAGAGACAGTATTCAAAAGAGAGGAGAACTAGATAGGGGAAAGGGGGATAAAGAAGAAGGTTAAAAGAAAAGTAAGGTAAAAGGGGAAAAAATGGAAAAGTGTAACTACACTTGTTGCAAATAGGGAGGGGCAGGTGAGTGGAAGGGAGGGGAGGGGAAGAGGGAGGAAGAAGGGGGAAAACCAAGATGTATCATGTACAGATACAAAATAACCATGTTGATTATGATCATTATGTATACAATGTACCAATACATGTTCTTGGTAAAAATAAAAAAAAATTAATAAATAAAGTCACTAAGTGAGAAAAAAAAGAAAAGCAAAGATGAAGTTAAATTTCAGTTACAGAGAAATGAAAATGCTATGAATTTAATAAACAGTTCATAAGAAAATGATACTAGAGGGCTGGGGATTTAGCTGAGTGTTTAGACGATTTGCCTTGCAAGCACAAGGCCCTGAGTTCAATCCCCAGCACCAAAAAAAAAAAAAAAAGAGACACCAGCGATGCAGTTATTTGTATACATAAAAAGATGGCAGGAAATGAAATCTTTTATATTATGTGGAAATAAAATGATAAACATCAATGAGATAAATGCTGTGATTTTTAGATGTAAATTTCTTGTTTGTGGGAGACATTTATAGTATACTGAAATTATGACTCAATTTGTTTTACATAAAATTTCTCATCTACATGTCATTGAGCTAGTTACTTGAACATCACCATCTCTTCTGCAGGCCCTAACAGACTTAGGAAAAAAAAGAAGTTTGTTTTATTTTTCCTGTATTCAAAGTTCAGCTAAAAGTAACAGCCTATGAAAGAAACCCTTAATTATTGCCCCAAAGGTTTCAAAGTAATTGTTTCAGTAGATAGAAAGGATGTAAGTTGATTTACCTTTATCAAAGAAAGGAAAAGTTAGGTGGAAATGAGATTATTGAGATCTGGGAAACTGACAAATATTAGGACATTCTGTAATCCCAGCACTTGGGAAGCTGAGGCAGGAGGATCACCATGAGTTTGAGGCCAACCTCGACTACATAGCAAGACCTTGTCTCTTAAATAAATAAATAAATAAATAAAATTTTACAAAGCTATTTAGAAGAAACTATAAGGTACTACCTACCAACATCACAAAAGAAAAAAAACATAAAATATTCTAAAAGCAAGAGAATAGTTCATATTTTCTGTTTCGTTCCCACATTTGCATTACTACTAGAAGGAGGATGTCTTTTTGTTTCACCATGCCTAATGTTTATCTTATAAATTGCCATTAAACGTATTATAAAAAGTTTCTATTGGGAACAATAGCTATATTTTCAAGTACAGATTTATACACAACAAAAGAGAAAACTGTCATTAATTTTAATATGAAATTAAATTGCTGGAATAAACTTTCAACTATTATATGTTGACATTAGTCAAAGAATTGGGGCTGACACATGTAACCTTTACTGGTTCAAAGAACAGAATTCAGGTCAAGCTAGCTTCTTAACCAAATGTTTAATAAGTGGAGAATAATACACAAAAATTGTTTTATGAATAAAAATAGTTCAAATGAACTATTTGGTTTGGGAAAAACAAAGCATTGAAAGGTTCTATATCATACATGTCAAGAATGTTAATAACTTTATACTATATGTACCATGAGAAAGCAATGTAAATTAAGAATTATTAAAAATATATATAAATACACGTTAGTTTTTTCTGTGAAGATCTTTAAGCAAATAAGTCATCTATTAGTATATAATTGTGATTCATCCTAAACACAGAGATGTGATTTTTTCTGTGTCTCACGAGTTCTATAATTTTTTGTTTGTTTTTGAGACAAGGTTTCACCATGCTCCCCAAGCTGACCTTGAACTCCTAGGCTCAAGAAATCCTTCTGCCTCGCCTCCTGAGTAGAACTACAGGAGGACACTATTACACTTGGCTAAATTCTATAAATCTCTGAATAAAAATAATATGCATTCCGTATGCCTCTTATCCCATATGCCTAAATTTAAAAGATGAGTTGAAATGAGCTGTGGAAAATAGTATGGTGATTCCTCAAAAAATGAAGCACAGAATTACCATGTGATCCAACAATTCCATCCTGGGTACATACCCAGAAAAATGGGGAAAAAAAAGATTCAGGTATTTGTACACTAATGTTCACCGCAGCATATTTATAGTAACCAAGAGGTGGAAGTAATCCAAGTGTTCACCAAAAGATACATGGATAAACAAAATGTGACATACACACACAGTGGAATATTATTCAGCCTTAAAAGGGAATAAAATTCTATGTGCTACAACACAGATAAACCTAGAAGACACTATACTATATGAAAGAAGCCAGACACAAAAGGACATATATTGTATGATTCCACTTAGGCATTACCAAGGATAGTCAAATTTATATAGAGGGAGAAGTAGAATGGTGGTTACCTGAACCCAGAGAGAGTAACAGGGAGTTATTCTGGACCATGATACCCTCGAATTTCCTGCCAACTTAACTATTATCAACTGAAAAACACCTCAAATAGTCTGTGTCTGTTTCCCTACTTCCTCCGTACTCTACCGCCGTTCATTCCTTGATCCCTCAAGTAACTGGCTTCTGCTTCGGCACTTCACTAAATTACACTCCTAAAAGTTAACCATGACCTCCAAACTGATAACCTATTCGTACTACCCATGCTAAGGACAAAAAGAAGGCAAACACTTGTAAAAGGTCATCAATCATATCCTTAAACTCTTTTCTCCCTTGCCTAAAGACAGAAACTCTCTGGCCTTTCTTTCACCTGGCTCCTCCAAATCTCCAAATATGGGTAATTGCTATACTGTCCTTCACCACCACCTCCCATCTCTGAGGAACTTTTCAAAACTTTTCATCTAGAAACTTTGCAAAATGTTTTATAAATGCAGAATACCACCTGCAGAAGAGATACTAAAGCGGGTCAGGTAGTGGGAAAACAATTCTGTTCACTCCAGTAACAAAGTAGCTGGCAAAAAAGCAGTGCTTCCCTATAGCACATATACACCAGTGTTCAAGGTTAAAAAAACCACATTTGTATTTTTTGGCAGATGAAATACATTTTAAATGAAAAAAGCATTCAGAATGTTTTCTTTTTAAAATGACTGTACTGCTAGAAGGAAATATCTAACAATCTGTTCATTATTAATTGCATGTTTTCTGATATGGTTAATTATTTAGGTTTGATGTAATCACTCAGCTGGTTAAAATGCTTACTGATACAAAGTTAAAGATACGATGTATAAATTGTAATGTAAATATCAGTTTCTTAAGGCTAAAAAAATTCCCTCTAAGAGTTTTTTAAATTCTATGTAGAAACATTTATAGAAAAGAAACAAATATCAAATCCATACAGAGTTGATATGCTATGCCTTATTTTTAAAAGCTGTCACAATACTTACCATCTTAAAAGGTATAATTTATAATGGATAATAATTAATGATGATTAATGGATATGTATGAAAAATTAAAACCAAGGACATTTTTTCATGCTTTAGGGTTAATGACTAGTAATGGTTTCTTCACCTAAGTTGCTCTGTTTCGCCTTCAATAAAGCTACTCATTTTAAAGCTTTGTCATAAAAGCAGAATGTATATGAAATTATTTCACATAAGCCATTTTTAAAATATTTTAAGATTCAAAAACTTAAAGATATGGGGACGTGGACAAGATACAGTGTTGCATAAAAGAAGAAAATTATAGAACAATAATAGTTTGCTCTTATGGGTATGGTAGACATGTAAAGCAAAAAAGAATAACATATATAAAAAAGTTAACTGTAAATCTCTAATACAAGTGATTTTTCTTCTTTATGTTTTGCTTTCTTCCCTTCATACCTGTCCTTCCAGAGTACAACAAACATGAATTAGGGTTAGAGCTGGGTTTCCTGGAAGAATAAAACTGGATTCCATTCAACTTCTGCCTTTCCACTTATATTTTGATAGAGCCCAAAGACCACTTTTCAAAGCAATCCAGAGTGACCTTTTTTCGGCATTTTCAGTTTTCTCATACACCTAATCCATTAATAAATCCTGTTAATCCACTTTCAAAATATATCAGAATCCAACTATTAACCACTATTTTTCACTGCTGTTACTGTTATCTAAATAATCATCATCTGTTGCTTGGTTTATGCGAAAATCTCTTAACAAGTCTACTCACCCTTAAGGCTATGCTCATGTCACTCCACTACTCAAAAATCATCAGTGACTTTTCAATTCACTCAGAAGAAAAACCTAAGCACTGACTTTAACCTTCAAGGCTCTATGACTTACACCAGGAGTCACAGGCACACTCCCACTTCAGTGCCACTTGACAAAGTTATGTCTACCTTCTACCCAGATATAGTCATTTCCTTCAGATTTTGTTAAGAGTCACCTTCTTGATTAGACAAACACTGGTGATCCTACACAGTATACCAACGTCTCCACCCCTCATTTAAGATTTCCTATCTCATTTCCCTTCTTTTTCTATTGTAATTATTTATTACTACCTAACACAACAGATGTCATATTTATTTCTTTTCTACATATTTTCTCTTTCCCTAGCATAAGGAGAAAATTTCACTTTTCCTTTTACTGTTGCCTTCTCAATACCTAAACAGAACAGTTCCTAGCACATAGTAGGTACTCAGTAAATATCTGCAGAACAAATGGATAAATGCATGCTAGTTAATCCACATCCTAGTCACAATAATACTTGTCTCAGCAATTATCATAAAATGATGGTAACTCCTTTATTCATTTCCTGGAAAACAATACCTAGGAATGACTTTACATAGGGCTAAAGAACAGAACAACTACAGTAATTAAAAAACAAAACAAAACAAAACAAAAACCGGTAGCTATATTTTCACAAACTAAAAAAGGAACATCTTCGATTTCACCTTCAAAATGCAAGAAAAAATTATTACTTGATTTGATATATCAAAGGGGCTCTCAGATCACATAGTTGTTATTGATATTAAAAATCAGGCAATATTGTCCAAAACCATATTGTTACTCTTCTAATTTTTTCACTATTCAATTCCAGTCTATGAGACTGAAAATAAAACTTTCCTTGTGTGTAAACAAAAAACTAGCTGAGTATCATACTACTATGCACCTGAGTATCTGTTATCTAAAAGATCTTAGGATGTTTCATAAAATCAATCAAGGTTATCCAAAGAGAGCTAAAGGGAAAAGGCAATTAGATACTATGAAAAAAAAAAAATGGAGGCAATCAGAAGAAACACAGTCCATGGTGGCAGTGACACAAGCTAAGCAGGAGGTATGGATAATCTGGGTAAGTGCCATGGAAAAATAAATATCATGATTGGACTTGAGGCAAATGGAAACAGTTCAAATTGGCTTTGTACAGTACTCTGTGGAACATATGATGTCCATATGTCCATTACCAACAAACTGACACATGGAAAATAACAAAAGCCGATGCTATGATGGCTGTAAGAACACACCCAATGCCAGTCTCTACCACACCGCAGCAGCATAACTTACTAACAGCTGCCAGGTAAGCTGGCTAAGAAGTCAGAAGCAATAAAAGAAGAAAAGGATAAAGGACTAACTACGAATTGTTGATTTTCCCTACAGAAGAAAAACTTAGCATCTATACTAGAAAGTAGAATGTGGCCACAGAAAAGGCTGAAAAGTAAAGCACAATTTTTTCCCTTTAGACAGTTTCCAAAAAATATGAACTACTAGAATCAAAGAGGACAGAATTTTATCTGAAACTATAAATGATTTAAGATGCAGAAAACTAAACAAAATAGGACTGGAATGTGATGTAATAGCTTCCAAATTAAAAAATTATAAATGTGACCTTTCAAGTTTTGAAATAAATAACAGAACAAAAATAGACTGACCAAAAGATATGATGGAAATCCCATTATATTTTATGCTAGTGTTAACAAGTCCACCAAATTTTTTTTCTATATTCTCTAGGCCCCAAAGTGATTCATCTTTAAGACACAATCACAGATGATATAAAAGAAGTAGACTTAGGCAAAAGTCATGAAGAACAAAACATTACACAGCAAAGCCAAAACTATAAAACCAAAACTATTAAAAGTAATGTTATAAGAACATATCTGGTGATCTTGACCTTTCAAACCAATCAAAACCAGGTATTCTCAGTAGATGAACTGCATAAAAGTAATCTCAGCTCTAATGTAGAAATATACTAGATGTCACTCATTGAAACTATATAGTAATAAAATCCAGCAGTTAAAAATATGTAACTATTTTATAGTAAATATCAATGTCATTCCTGTTTCAACCTGACTTCCCATTCTACCCCTAAACCTCCAAACTTGAAACCAACTACAATTTCTTGAGTAGCTGGAGTGTGGTTTAGGAAAGGAAGCTATGCTTGTTTGTATGGAATCTGCCATTTCCTCCCTGCCAAAACACTTGTTTAAAAAGTCATGTAATATTTCTATTAAATTGTAAATGCAGCCGACAAGGAAATGGCCTACTGGCAGTGTATTACCTTTGTGGCACTGCCAACGGGCCTACAGCAAAATAGTGCACATGATAATTTCAACATGCATTCCCAAGTAACAAAATTGGGCTTTACATAAATACCACAGAACCTGAGTAAGATCCAGAAAAAGCAAGGAAAATTTGCCCAAGCTTTCATGCTTGCCTATATCAATTGTATGTCATAACTTAAGCAAAATAGAAAAGCATCTACATATGTTTGAGAAGCTTGTGAAGTTAGATCATATAACCCTGGGAAAACTATTGCAACTTAAATCTGTGTATTTCTTGTTAACCACTGTAACAACTCACTAATAAAAATTAAGAAAAACTGTGGGTATCAAATGAACCAAAATGTACTAACTACTTACAAGTCCTTAAAGATCATAATGCATCTTATTAACAGGAACATATGTTCAGACTAAGCCACAATTATTATGTTAAATTAATTCTTCCTTTGATATCATTCATTTGATTACAGAATTTAAGAGATTCACAAGCCCTGCAATTAAAACAGTAACCTTCAGTTTATAAGTCACTTACTGCAATGCCTACAAAGTCACCTCTGAACATTTATTTCTTACCTTTCACTATATAGCACAACTATATGTAATTATACTATTTAAATGATCCCAGATGTAACGAAGATGGCTTTATTCACATACAAGTTACAGTTAGACCTAAGTTGGGCTTAGTGGTAGAGTATATGCCTACTGGGCACAAGGGTTTGGGTTTGACATCGAGCATCACACACACACACAAACACACACACAAACACACACACACAGATAAAAGCAATGCTTATTCATAAGTCTTCTAGGATAGCTGAAGAATTTTATTCTGCAGAAATTTAAGGAGGTGAACTCAACTACCTAAGCACAAGGTAAGGGCAGAGGGTTGGCAAGCCCAGTGATAAATAACACACCAGCAGGCTTAGCCATAGGAGAAATCCATGGTTACTATAAGATGTAAATTTAGAATGAGTTTTTAGCTGGAAAGTGACTCTTCCTGCATGGCAGGCTAGCTTTGGAGTAGGAATATACTTCAGAGTTCCCCATATACAATATCTGAGTGCTATTAGCCAGGAGACATCTTGAAAAGGGAACTTGCTGCTTGAGACTCAGGTATTGTGTGGATCAAAAATATGGAACAACCACACTTCATTTAAAATGCCAAGAGTGCAGAACAAAAAAAGAATATTGAAAGCTGCAAGAGAGAAATACCAAACCATTTATACAGGCAAATCCATCAGAATAACTGCAAATTACTCAGCAAAAACCTCTGAAAAAGGTCAGGAGGGCATGCAGTGATGTACCTCATGCCCTGACAGAAAATGACTGCCAACACAAATTACTATGTCCAGCAAAGCTATCCTTTAGCAGTGAAAGAGAAATAAAGATTTTCAAAGACAAGCATAAATTAAAGGAATTCATGACCACTAAGCCAGCCCTGCAAAAGATATGCAGAAGAGGAACAACAGATGAGTAAATGAGAATTAAGCAAGGACAAAATGTTAAAAAACAACGTGTCAAAGTCAAAGCACACTTTTCAATAATAACCCTGCATGTAAACAGTCTTACTTCTCCAATTAAAAAATACACATTAGCAGTCAAGCATGGTGGCATGCACCTGTAATCACAGCAATCTGAGGCCTGAGGCGGGAAGATCATAAATTTGTGCCCACCCTGGGCAACTTAGCAAGATCCTATCTCAAAAGAAGAAGTAAAATTTTCAAAAGGGCTTGGGATGTAGTTCATTGGGAAGGCCCTGGGTTCAATCCCCAGTACCAGGGTGAGGAAGGGAGTGGGGCACAGTGGCTAACTGGATTAAAAAAATAATAATAATAATTTTCTTCCTTCAAGAAACTCACCTCACCAGCCAAGACATACATAGACTGAAAAGTGACATACAAAGACTGAATATCATGGAAAATGATATTCTAAGCAAATAGAATCCAAAAGCAAGCAAGAGTAGCTATATTCATATCTGACAAAAGATACTTCAAGTCAAAATCAGAAGAAAGAAAGAAAGGACTGATAAAGGGAATGATCTAACAAAAAGTTGTAATGATTATAATTATATATCTACACCACATGTCATGGTACCCAATTTTATAAAACAAGTACTACTGAATATTAAGGGAAAGACAGGGTCCAATACAATTGTGGGTGCCTTCCATACTCCTCTTTCAACAACAGATTGCTCATCTAGACAAATCTCACACACACACACACACACACTGAAATACCAAAATTTAATTACCTTACAGATCAAATAGACTTAACAGACATTTACAGAACAGACTCAAGGATAAAATCACATGATCATCTTAATAGATGCAAAGAAACCCTTTGTTAAAATTCAGCATCCTTTCATGATAAAATTTCTGAAAAAATTAGGTATGAAAAGATCACACCTCAACATGATAAAGACTATATACAACAAATCCACAGCCAGTATCACACTGAATGGGGGAAACTGAAAACATTTTCTCTAAAATCAGGAAGAAAAGAAGGTGTCTACTCTCTGCACTGTCATTCAATATATGCTTGAAATTTTAACCAGAACTACTTGGCAAGGCAAATAAATAAAAAGGGTACAAACAGAAAAGGAAAAAGTCAAATTATCCTTGTTTGCACATGATATGATTCTATACTAAGACCGACCCTTCAGATTCCACCAAAAACTCTTTGAGCTAATAAAACAAATTTAGCAAAGCAGCAGGATACAAAATCAGCATATTAAGTCAGTAACTTTCTATATACCAATAATGAACTCATTGAGAAAGAAATCAGGAAAACAGTTTCATACATGATAGCCTCAAAAAAAATAAAGTAAATACCTAAGAGTAAACCAATGAAGGACTTGAAAGACATTTACATGAAAATTATACAACACTGAAGAAAGAAAATGGAGCCACTAGAAGGTAGAAAAACTGCCCCGTTCATCAAGACAATTAATATTATTAAAATGGCCATATTATTGAAAGCAATCTACAGATTCAATGCAATCCTCATCAAAATACTCACAACATTCTTCACAGGCTTAGAAAAAAAATACTAAAATTCATGTGAAAGGACAAAAGCTCATAAGTAACCAAAGCAATTCTGGAAAAAAAGAGCAATTCTGGAGGCAATACAATACCTTATTTTAAAATTTACTGCAGAGCCATAGTTAAAAAAAAAAAAAAGCACAATATGGGAAAAAACAAGCACTATACATAGACCAACTGATATATATGAACACAAACACTACACATACACCAAATGATATAGAAGCAATGACCCAAAATTAAACCCATGCATCTACAGCCATCTGATTGATTCTCAACAAAGGTGCCAAAAACATACGTTGGAGAAAAAGCACGCTCTTCAACAAACGATGCTGTAAACACTGAATATTCACATGTAGAAAATTGAAATATGATCCCTATATCTTACCTGGTACAACAATCAACTCAAAATAGATCTAAGACCTGAAATTCTGAGACTGCCAGAAGAAAACGTAAGGGAAACACTTCAAGATAGAGGCATAGGCAAAGACTTCCTGGAGAGAAAACAATATCCTAAATACACAACACAAAAAGAAATCCTCTTAAGGATATAACAGTAATACTCTATCATTATTGATGGCCAAAATTCTCAATCCCTTTCAGTGAAGAAATACTTGTTTCAAGAAGCCTCAATTTTCATTTGATGAAAATCATGAATTATCTTACCAGTAAAATGCACATCAACACAAACACCAATATCCAAGTGAAATTTCAAGGAGTCCAGTGACTAAATTCTCCACCCCAGAAAAAGTTCATTCTATCCTCTTGCGCATTGTAGTTTTCAACGCCAGGCTAGTATACGGTTTAAAATGAAGACGTAAAAAGTATCTGTTTACTACCATTTAAAAAGAGAGAAAATGTCCTACAGTATTTACTATTTTACACATTATCTCATTTGATCTCACCAAACAACACCCTGAAATGGACAGATAAAGACCCACTGAAGCTAAATCATGGACAACAAAACTGATTCAAAACTCAAAAGTCTCAAATGCCAAGTCACAGTACTACTCAGTACCAGCAATCTTTAAGCACTCTGGCTTTGGAAGAATTCAAAGCCTGGTTCAATGATTCTTGCTCTATAGAGTCAAGTTACAAACCATTACTAAGTCACAAAGTCATTTTAGTGCACTGGTCCACCCACTTTTTAAACAAAAGAATGAAACAGAAAAAAAGAATAAAAAACTGATGGAATAGAAATTACAGTAGATGACAAATACCAAAACGTATTGCTTCATGTATATTTTGTTTCAGTTGTGCGTATGTGCATCTGTGTGTGTATGTATGCATGTACATAATGTATCACAATGTGAAATACATTTCACACTGTGGACCACAATTAAAAAAACATGAAATTTTGAAGTTATACTACAAAGCTACAGTGATAAAACCACATGGTAAGGTCGAAAACAAAACAAAACAAAACCAGATTTGAGGATCAATGGAACAGAAGAGAAGATGCAGAAACAATTCCAAGCACATTCAGCTACCTTATCTGTGACAAAAGAGCCAAACATCTCCACTGGAAAAAAGATAGCCTCTTTAATAAATGGTGCTAGGAAAACTGGCTTTCCACATGCCAAAGAGTGACCCTAGACCTATACCTCTCACCATGCAGTAAACTAAAATCAAAACAGATCAAAGATCTAAATATTAAAACAAAAACACAATCTGCTGGAAGACAGAATTAAAGATATACGTGTAGGCAAAAACTTTATGAACAATCAAACAGGAAATATTACAAAGGATCAACAAATGGGATCACATTAAGTTAAAAAGCTTCTTCACAGCAAAGGAGACTACCAAAAGAGTGAAGAGGCAACCCATAGAACGGGAAAAAATTTTGCCAGCTACTCCTCAGACAGAGGATTAATATGTAGAATACATAAAGAATTTGAAAAAATTAGACACCCCAAATTTAAAGACCCAATCCAAAAATGGGAATCTGAAATGAATAGACACATCTCAGATGAAGAAGTACAAACTATAAATAAATACATGAAAAAAATTCAACATTACTGGTCACTCAAGAAATGCAAATTAAAACAACACTGAGATTCCATGTCCAGAAAGAATGTTTATCACCAATAACATGCTGGTGAGGCTGTGGTGGGGGGAGGAACCTTCTTCATTGTTGGTGGGAAAGTAAACTGGTACAACTACTATGAAAATCAGTATGCAGATTGCTCAAAAAACTAAAACTAGAGGTTCCATTTCACCCAGCTATTCTCCTCCTAGATACCTTCCTGAAGAAGTTAAAGACATCATATTATAGTGATACATGCATACCCATGTTTATAGCAGCACAATTTATAATAACTAAATCTTGGAAACAGCCCATACAACCACCAACAGATGAATAACGAAAATGTGGTATTTACATATAATGGAGTACTACTCTGCCATAAAGGATAAACTTGAGACATTTTTAAATAAATGGATGCATCTAGAGACCATAATCTTAAGTAAAATAAATCAGACATACATGTTTAAATAACAAATTGTTTCTCTTGTGTGAGAAACCCAAGGTGTAAATAAGGAGCAAAACAGAGGACTGATACTGGAAAGTAGGACAAACTTCTTCAAATGGGAAGGGTAACAAAGGAGAGGGGAGAGGGAGGAGAAGAAAGGATAAGGGGATTGTTTTAAAAAGAGAGAATTGAAGGAAAAAATACAAACAGAGATTTTGAAAATGAGGAGGGAAGAAGGGTTGAAGAAAAGGGAGGGAGGCCAAGCCGGTAGATGTGTGGCAATAGCACGTCTGCTCCAATGCCAGCCGTCGTGCCCACCACCCAGAAGGCCCCTGCCGTGGTTATTTTCATTCACGGATTGGGAGATACTGGACATGGATGGGCAGACGCCTTTGCAGGTATCAGAAGTTCACATATCAAATATATCTGGCTGCATGCACCAGTTATGCCTGCAACATTAAATATGAACACGGCTATGCCTTCTTACTTTGATATAATTGGGCTTTTACCAGATTTCCAGGAGGAGGGACCTGGAATTAAATGGGCAGCAGAAAATGTGAAAGCTTTAATAGATCAAGAGGTGAAGAATGGCATTCCTTCTAACAGAATTATTTGGGGAGGATTTTCTCAGGAAGGACCTTTATTTTTATACACTGCTCTCACCACACAGGAGAAACTAGTGGGTGTCACTGCACTTAGTTGCTGGCTTCCATTTTGGGCTTCATTTCCAAAGGGTCTTATCAGTGGTGTTAACAAAGATATTTCTATTCTCCAGTGTGATGGAGATTGCTACCCTTTAGTTCCCCTAATATTTGGTTCCCTTACTGATAAAAATCTAGAATCGCTGGTAAATACAACCAATGTAACCTTCAAAACCTATGAAGGGATGATGCATAGTTCATGTCAACAGGAAATGACAGATGTCAAGCAATTCATTGCTAAACTCCTACCTCCAACTGACTGACGTCACTAAGAGGCCTTGTATAGAAGTACACCAGCAGCATTGTAGTAGAAATATAAACTTTTTCCCACAACCAATCTTAAAACTTCTAATATTTGCAGTGTTAAAATGTTTTGCAAATACCTATCAATGATATATAATAAATAACATTTCCTTGTGGGAAATTAATGATCTTTTAAGTTCCTGTACATGAATCTGTATAATGTGATCCAGAATATACTAGTATTAAAATAGGGGAGGCAGCTAGGTTCTTTTTCTCAAATATAATTCAGCAAAATAATAAAATTCTGCGGTGAGATTTTTTTATTACATCATTTGAAAATTATTTATGCTTAATATGCATGCTTAATGAAAATTTGTTCAGGTAAAATGAGCAGTTTAGGTATAAATGATTTGTGCATGCTGTGACTTAGTCTGTGGATTTATTCCAAAACTGCTTAGTCACCATACAGTGTCTGTATTTTTATATGTGTTCATTATACGTAATGAACGTAATACACAAGAATTTAGATGTTATTTATTCTTGATAATAAGGATAATGTTTTTGTCAGGAAAGAATAACACTGCTCTCTTCATTTAATGGTCCCTTTATTTGGGGGACCAGGTTTTTCTTTTCTGTGATATTATTTCTATTTCATATTTTCTCAAGAAAAAAAAGTTTTCTTTCGTGATTATCCTTCATAGCAGTCCAAATATATGGCCTCCCTGACGTAGACTTCTACTGTCAATACATGCTGTAATCTGACATTCTGAAACACAGACATGGTATTTGAAATCTATATACGCTTTAAAAGAAACCAAACATTCCTTAAACTTCTTATATCATGTATTTCAAATAATTTTATTTTAGTTCAAATTTAGTTCTTTAGAATCTTCAATTCAGGTAATAATAAAATCTGTTGTTACTTTTCTGTAAGCAGTTGAGTGAGTAATTAGATCATACTTCTGGTATGTACAGAAATATTTTAAAACTGATCTTAAAAACTAATTTCTAAAATTATTGAGTCTCCTTACAGCATTTTTTTAATGTACATATGTTTGAAATCAACTACTGTAGAGAACAGTCCATTAGAAAAAAATCATTTTTATCTGCCATGGTTTTATTTGAAGCTATTTTTAAAAATTAGTCTTTTGTGCAAACATAAATACAGCAATCATTTGATTTTAAATAGTCAAAATTTCCATACTAACAGTAAAAAATTATTTGAAAACCAATTTATGGGTAATAAAGGTCAATCAGAAGCGTACAAATATGGTATAGTTACCACACAGTTTAAAATGTAATGGAAATGTATGCTTGATATTTCTGAACTCTTGTTAATTTTTCTGCTGTATTTCAACTGACCAAAATAATGTTAAGAGTGCATCTTTATGGTGCTAACTGATCATGGAAATAATCTAGTAATGAACTACAAAGGATGTTTATAATGAAGCCATATGTTTATTTGTGGATTTAAAAATTTTAAACATTTACTAAGTCATTCTGCTTTACCTTGAAGAACTGTAGACTTATTTCAGTTACGCAGATCAATAAGATCTTATTTACAGCAAGAAATATTCCGTTAAAATGTTGTGCTGTAGTGTGGGAAAATGTAAATGTTCTTCAGGATTTCTAATAATGTGAAATAAAATTTAGTTCTGGAAAATAAAAAAGGAAAGGACAGGGGAATGGGAAAAAAAGAATTAAGATATATTATGTACAGGTATAAATTCCCCATGATAAATAGGATCATTATGTATGGCAAACATTTGTACTACTAAAAATAAATAACTTTTTTTAAAAAAACATGATATGTGAATGCCATCTTTCAATCATTAATTTAAACTGTTTCCTTTAAACTATCCTACACAAAGACAGAGAAATACTGCATTTGCCAGTATCCTACATTAAAAATTTTTTAGAAAAATGGATTGTAGTGTTAATTCTTTCTCAATAATTCTTACTCTAAGCAATATTTAATGTAAACACATCTCCAAAACTACAATTCATATTCATATAGTCTGTATGTCAGTAGGAAAATGATGATTGCTTCCTCAATAGTTACCTAACTAATCATGTTTACAGAGTACTTGGCAACACCAACAGCAAAGTTTGAGTACAGATTAAGAGTGGTAATACCTCTTTCCTGTGTAAGCCTCAGAGGTGACCCCAGCAGTCTCAATCAAGAGAAGCTGAGTTCTGTGTGTGCTGTTTTCCTTGTTTGTTCATCTCTTGAAGAATAATAACTCTGACTGGCTAGAAATATGCTGAACTGTCACTGTAATAATCCCCAAATTAGGAGCTAGAATGCCCTGAAACCTTTTCCCATATCAGGACCACACAATGAAAAAACTCTAACTCTGAAATTCAGTGGAAAACCACCTGTCCTGAAAGTGGTACTAAAATCCTACAGTGACCAAATTTGTTCTATTCCTCTATATCTTTGGCTACCTCTGATCTGAAAGTATCATTAATAGAAAAACAGTATCACCTAAAATAAGCAGGCCAAAAAAGAAAAAAAGCAAGGTAGATGGAAGAAGAGGGCAATATGACTTAAAAATAAAGAAGTCAAGTACATGGAAAGAAATCTGAAGGTGGAGAGCAGGCAAGCTGTGAGCCTGCACGAAAATAAAAGTGGCTGAGGAAAGATGAGGATGTGTAGACAGCAGTCCCCACTTGCTGCCAGTGGATGTCTGAAACCATGAATAATACCAACCCTTATAACTATGTTGTTTCCTATATGCATATAACTATGACCAAGTTTCTCTAAATTAAGCACATTAAGAAATTAAAAAATGATCATAAAGTAGAATGTTGATAACTATATGCTGTAACAAAAGTTATGTGAATATGATCTCCCTTTCAAAGTATCTTATTGCATGTACTTATTCTTCTTGTGATGATGTGAGATGAGACAATACCTATGCAATGAAAAATGAAATGAATGATGTAGGTGTTATAGAAGTAGGCTATGTAAGGGCTACTGAAACACAAGCACTATGATACCAAGAGAGCTACCAAATGACTAACATGTAGCACAGCATGGATATGATGGACAAGGAAAAGATTCACTATCTCCCAAAATCACATGAGATTTCATCACACTATTCTGCACAGGGAATGATTTAAACCCTATGAATTGTTAATTTCTGGAATTTTCCCTTTATTATTTTTGGGTGGTGGTAGCTGACCATGGCTAACTGCAACAGCACAAACAAAGTGACACCTCAGATGAGGGGGTATTAGTACAATGACACAGTAATAATAATCTTATTGATAACCGTATGACCCATAAGAGTAGCTATAGTTTTATAAACGACATTTATCTACCCCTTTCTCTTTCAACAAATGGAAAACTAAATAATTGTAGCATTAGAAAGTTAAGTCATCTGGACCAAAGTTCCAAGATTACAGGGACTGTGTCTGCTCTGCTTCACATACTTCAAAGCCCAACTGGAACATGCATGATAAATATGCACTAAATATTTATAGAAGAAAATAAAGGATGGGGAAAGGAAGTAATCAGTACAGGAAGACAATTCCAAAGTACTTGTCTTCAAAATGCAAACATCCATACCTTGATGACATTTAGTTTCTCTAATACAAAACAACCAATGCAGGAAAGCAGATACACAGTACTCTCCAACTGGTCTCAAGGCCAAATCCTCTGCCTCCACATGAGAACATGTATTTCTTCCATTTTAACATTAGTATTGAAATGAAAACATTTTAATATTAATAATTAAATTTTGTATTACTGAGGACATGAGTATGTCCCACATGGCAGATAAAGTTTCAAGAGCAATACTTTCATTACTAAAAGATTCGTTTAAAAAGTTATTAAGAATTCAAATAATTTAAAATGCTGATTTACACATATTAAATATTTATACAATTTCTTCAGAACACAACCACTGCATAAAGCAAAGTACACATTCATGATTAAACACAAAGAATTCCCTACTTGGTACACAAGTCATTTACATGTAAACAGGGAGTAGAAAGTATTCTGACTCATAAATAACTCTCAATGAATTGATTATGGAGTAAGAAATCCAAAGGGATTTAGACTGAGTACTAGAATTGTGTATGCAGAAAAATGACAGAGGGGACAACTGGAAGGACAACACACAGAAGTATAAAAGTCAAAGGTCTAGAAGACTTTATGGTAGGAATGAGAAAAGGGGAGAACAATATTAGAAACCAATAAAAATGAGACCAGAAACTCAACAACAAAAAAAATCAAACAATCTAATTTAAAAACTGGAAGGGGCCAGAGATGTAGCTCAGTGGTAGGGTGCTCACTCAGCAGACACAAGGTACTAAGTTTGAAATGCAGCACAGGAAACGGCAAGGAAGAGGCATCTGGGATACAACCTTGGACAGACAGTTCTCCAAAGATTACACAGTGATCAATAAGCACATGAAAAGATGCTCAACATCATCAGTCATCTGAGAAATGCAAGCTAATCACTTCACACCCATTACAATGGTTATAATCAAAGAAAAAACAGAAAATAAACAAGTATCAACATGGACGTGGAAAAACTGGAATCCTTCTACAATGCTGATGGGAATATGACATTGTACACTCTCTGTGGAAAGTAGTGTGGAGGTGTTTTAAATTTTTAAACACAGAATTACCATAAGATGCAGCAATTCCACTGGGCGTATATACCCAAAAGAACTCAAAATCTCAAAGAAATGACTATATAGCTATGTTCACAGTAGCATGACTCCCAAAAGCCAAAAGGTGGAAGAAACCCAAGTATCCATCAACACGTGAATGAATAATCAAATTATGGTATATACATACAGTGAAAGCATTTATTTCACATTATTAAAATGCTGTTTCTCCAAGAAAAGGGAGGCTAGTTGAAAAGTATAGCAAGATTAAGGAGCGGATTTACTTCCATTTGCCATTAGTCATTAATTTTAATCTAACAGCTGGATGTAAATTTATAAGCACATTTTTATCTCCCCCCTGTTTAAAAAGCTTTACATGTTTTAATGTGTATTGTCTCCTGGCCTTTTACCAGACAGATAATTATTAGCATCTTCTACAGTGAAGACTGGTTTGGTTTGAAGATCTGGAAGCTAGGCAAGCTATTCTACCACATCCTTTGTCTCCTGTTCTAGTCATCTACATAGGCAGCAAATTGTGAAATACACTTTATTTATTTAGGAGAACCAATATTCTTTGGGTATATCTACTGCGGTGGTCTTTCTAAGATTCTGTTAATTGTATCTTCATCCCTTTGTGACAACTTTATAGATTGCTGGTTATCTCATTAGCCTGTATCACTACCAAAAACAGTGGCTGAGAAACAAAACATAAAAAATTGAAACCTGTCTGTTTCCTACCACCCGGAAACATGAAGGAGTCTTATTTTAAAAGAATAATTATAATGAAGAGACTATATGGTTTGTAGATTTCTTGTCCTGTACTTGACAGCCATTCCTATTTGCATAGAACTGAGATACAAATGAGGAAGATATATTTTTTTTTTTTTTTTGGTACCAGGGATCGAACTCAGGGCCTCATGCTTGCAAGGTGAACACTCTAACCACTAAGCTAAATCCCCGGCCCAATGAGGAAGATATTTATTTGGTGTCAAGAAAAGAAAATGGACCAGCATTGAGTTTCACATCATGGTACTACCAACAGGTTGTGTCATCTTAACAAACAAGGTAATCCTTTAAATATCCATTTTATCTAATCTGCCCAGTAAATGGTGATTATAATACTATAACACAAAGTTGTTATAGTAAAAGTTTTTAATTTAAAAAGAAAATTTTAATATTTCCCTCACTAATCAGTTTCATGTCCTACCAGCTTTCTTACACCTTAATTACCAGTTATCTGCTAACCTCACTGAAGTTTGAGATTCTATTGTAATCCCTTTAGACTAGGATGACAGAATCAGAATTTTTTTTCAATGGTCCTCAGATGACTACTGTGCAACAAAACTGGAGAATATTGTCTAGCTCCTCAGCCCCTCCATTTCCTTCTACTCTCTTTTGTCTCCAGACTGCACCTCCTTGGTCACATCTGAACTACTCTCACAACAGCATCCTCAGACACCCTTCAGTGCCATCCTTCCAAAGCACTCATTCATTAAAACCCAAAGCTGAATATCAAGGCCACACTGCTCTGTATCCCACAGCCGTGCACTGCTAGAAAGCTGATAAACTAGGATTGATAAACCACAATTTTTCAATATCCAATTTCAGCTGGGCCCTCAACAACCTTTTCTTCTCTCCTGGCCAGCTCTTTCTTTTATCTCCCCGGCAAACTTCCCCCAATACAAATTACTGCAAACATTGATGAAACAGTAAAGGTTATTAATTTAATAAATTTCTACCTCTGACTACATCTTTTTAAAATATTCTGTGTGAAAAAATGAGAAATATGTATAAAGTGCTTCCCCACATACCAAAGAACAATGATTATCCTGAAGAAAAGCACTGTTTGATAGGGTTGTAGCTAACCAAGATGCAAGTCTTTTTTTCAAAGGACACCATTTTTACTTGAAAGACTGGCAGAGAAGTGAACCTTATTCGGACTTGGGTGTGTGACACACATTTTGTCAAAAATGAAAAAGTGGAACCTGTCATTTCAAAGAAAACAAAAAAACAGTAACGTCAATGATAAAATCTGAACTGTCAAGTGAACATTCAAATTTTGGAAAATTTACATCTGCTACATGATCTTGACAGCTTACCAACACTTGCAGTTCTGTACTCTAATTTTTAAAACAGTTCACAAACACAAGAAAAGTTAAATAATGACAGTATCATTTGA
>PVJO010026459.1:0-21061 GCA_004026905.1 Hystrix cristata
TAAGAGGAATGACAGACCAGAGAAGGACAATTAAATATCAAAGTTTCAAAATTTCAAGGCTGAAGATTAAGTGTAAAAGAGATCATCTTTCTTTTTCTTTAAAGAAATCATTCTAAAAGTTAATGGACCACAATAAGCAAAACTTCTTATAGGATGTCATTGGGCTGTGGCATATGTAAAATTAAAATGCATGGCAATGCTAGCAGAAATGGGAAGGGTGGAAAAAACTGAATGGTAATACTTTGTAAGGTTCTACCCTGTACGTGAAGAAATAAAATATTGTTTGGAGTTAGATTTAGATATAGTATATGTTATAAACACATCTAAAAAGTACTAATGAGGCAGTAGTGGAGATGAAATATAATCATAGGAAATAAATCCTAAAGGAGATAGTAAACGGAAAAAGAAAGATTAAAACACAGATTGGCCAACTTGAAAATAACTAATAATATGGTGAATTTAAATTCAATGCTGCAAATATTTACACTAAATATAAGAGATCCACTCATTTCCATTAAAAGATAGAGGTTACCAGATGCGATATAAAAGCATGACCATACTGCATACTATTAACAAGAAGTCACAACAAATATAAAAACAGATAAATTGAAAGCAACTGTATAGAAAAAAGAAATGTCAAGCAAACACTATAAGAAATATGCAATGGTTGCATAAATATTAAACTACATTTCAATATATGAAATGTTATCAAGGATAACGAGAGACATTATATAATGACAAAGGAGTAAATTCACCAAGAAAGAAGTAATCTTAAATGACTATGCACATAAAAACTGAATTTCAAATATACAAAAATTGGTAGAGGTCAAAGATTAAACATGCAAATCCAATTTTTGTTGCAGACTTTAATACATGTCTTACTATTCTATAGAACAAGTGAAAAAAACTAAGGGAGAATATAGAAGACTTACTCAGGACCATAAACCAACTTGATCTTATATTTAGAAAACACTTCAGCCAAAATAGTGGAATATAAATTGACGTGATTTCTTTCCCGCCCATAAGCAGAGACCAAAGTGGAATTAGACAATTAAGAAATTTGTTAGTCAGACTATGTCTAAGAAAAAACCCAGAAAGGGTGAAGGGGCCATGAAGAGAGGCAATGAACTATTGTGAAACATTTGATTTTTGCGTGAGAAAGAAAGGAAGAGAACATTTTACTACTGAGTATTGATTTCCTTTACTAAACTGAAGTGCAGGATGCCAAGGCCATGTTTTATGCTTGTATTTTGATCCTTTATTTCTGTGGCCTCTACCACTTTCCATAGGGTTGTTTCTTATTAAATGTTGAACAAATAAACAATTGAATAAATGTTCTACCTCTGGGTACTGTGTTATGCTGATCTATGTGTGCGTTCTTAGTCCACTGGATTTTCTCTGAAGAGAGTACAGTATGTTTCAGTACTTACGTACATAAAACAGGTTGCAAACATGAGCCAGGGATAAAATAAGTCACAGATAAAATTCCTTCTTTGATTTGGAGATAAATGGAAATGTTAAATATGAAAAAAGCCAATGATTTACTTATAATTCATATATGGTTTGGCGAAATTCATAATAGAACTTAAATCTTTGAGATCAGAATCTAGAAACTTACATGAACACCCAGGAAAGCAGTCTGTTGCCTAAAGATTGTGTTATTGCAGATGCTAGTTTAGGAAAAAAACATTCTGGGAATCCCAAATTTCTTGTTACCTTGGCAACCACAGGTACAGCACAACCATGATGGGGTTGACTCACTAAATCCCTTTCTAAATCCTCTCGAAGATGTAATGCTTTTAGCTTATCCAATCTACCTCTGGAACTCTTGTTCCTCTAAAAGACTTAGAAAAACCCTTTGATTGGGATCTGAAATGATTTTTCTGGATCACTGAGAACCTTTATTAAACCTGATCCTTTGAACACTCATCAAACTAAAGACTGAGCTTCCTTTAATGATGGCAAATTACAGCTTCCAAATCAGATTTTAGACATTTGTGGTTTATAGATGTGGCCCACAGAAATAGAAAATCCCCCAAGATTTCAGCCAAAGAGAGATTTGCCTGGCCTTGGTATGTATATTTAGTACTTACTGCATACATGAAGGCTAATACATCTGCTGCCCAATCAAAATAAGTGTAACATGCCACGAAGAGCTCTTCTGAACTTACCGTGTTTGCTGATATCCAAATGTCACCTCCAGGTCTGCCCTTCTCCTCACACTGCACAGCTTTTGAACAAGTGGGGCACACTGTTTGCTCAGGATTAAAACTACATAGTGTTCAGCTACCAAACACATGTACCTTCCAATGTGTCCTCACGTGGCGAAGGGACGAGGCAGGGCCTGGACGCATTGGTGAGGCTCTTTCCCCAGGACTGACTCTCCTACCAAAGGCCACTGAGCACTGTCGCTTTGATGACTAAGTCTTAGGAATATGAATCTGGGGGGAGCACACTCACTCAGACAATAAAGTATACAATCAGTGGATGCTGAATGGCAGCATGCAGGATAAAAAACAAATCTGAAGGAATCTGGATATTCAGTTGTTGCTCTTTATAGTATTTGTACCTTGCTATCTTAAGTACTCTTAAAATTTGCTTAAATTAGGCATGGTGTTTCAGGCCTGTAATCCTAGCACTCAAGAGGCTGAGGCAGGAGGATCTCAAGTTTGCGACCAGCCTGGACTACATAATGAGAGTCTGACTAAAAACAAATCAGATTTAATCAGATGATATTCCCATTAAGTAAAAGGATCATGAAGACATGGATCAAACCATCTCCGAATGCAAAATTATACCCAGATGCTTAACAGCTGGCAACTGATGTGTAGTTTCTGTATAACAGAATCAGAACCAGGAAAGCAGTGATACATTTTTTTCTTTAAAAGGATAATCTTTTTTTATTTTTGTTTCTTTCTTTTTTTTTTAAATTTACCAAGAACATGTATTGGTACATTGTAGATATACATAATGATCATATTTGTCGTAGTTAATTTGTACCTGTACATGACATATCTTGGTCCTCCCCCACTGCTCCCTGCTACGCTTCCTCGCCTCCTTATTTACAATAGTTTTATCTATACTTTTTACCTTTTTTTCCTCTTTTTCTTTTTCTGTCTTTTTCCCTTCCTTCCTTTCCCCTCCTCTCCCTTGCTAGTTCTCTTCCCATTTGGATATTATCTTTCTTTTTCATGATATCTATTACACTTTTTTGTCCTTATTTGCACTTATGGTTTCTGATATACGAAACAATTCAATACGTACTCATGCATGTCTTATTTATTTCATTTAAGAGTATATTCTCGAGGTGCATTCATTTACCTGTAAATGTTTCAAGTTTATCCTTTTTATGGCAGCATAGTACTCTGTCGTATAAAAAGACCACATCTTCTTTAGCCATTCATTAGTTGCTGGGCATTTGGTTTGTTTCCAAGGTTTAGCTATTACAAACTGTGTTGCTATAAACATGGCTGTGCATTATTGCTGTGGTATGATGTTTTAAATTCTCCTAGGAAGATACCCCCAAAGGAATAGCTGGGTCAAATGGAACCTCTAGTTGTAGTCTTTTGAGGAATCTCTACACTGATTTCCACAATGGTTGGACCAGTCTACATTCCCACCAACAGTGGAGAAGGGTTCCTTTATCCCCGCAGCACCCCCAGCATTTATTATTGGTTGATTTCTTGATAATACTGTTCTTTCTGGAGTGAGATGGAATCTTAGTGTTGTTTTAATTTGCATCTCTCTAATGACAAGTGATGTTGAACACTTTTTCATGTATTTATTTGCCATTTGTACTTCCTCATCTGAGAAGTGTCTATTCCTTTCAGATCCCATTTTGGATAGGGTCTTTAAATTTGGGCAGGGATCTAATTTTTTTGAGTTCTTTATATATTCTAGATTGTAGACCTTTGTCTGAGAAACCACTGCAAAAATTTTTTCCCAGTCTGTGGGTTTTTGTCCCACTCTGTTGGTGATTTCTTTTGCTGTGTAAAAGCTTTTTAATAGGATGTGGTCCCAACCACTGATTCTTTGTATTCTTTCTCGTGCAGTCTGAGTTTTGTTCATAAAGTTTTTGCCCACACCTATGTCTTCAAAAGTTCTTCCTATCCTATCTTCCAGTAAGTTTTGTGTTTCTATTTTAATGTTTGGATTTCTGATCCACTTCGATTTTAGTTTGGTACATAAGAGACATGTATATAGTTTTAGTTTTCAGCATGTGGCAAGCCAGCTTTTCCAGCACCGAGTATTATTAAAGGGGCTGTCTTTCTTCCAGTGATGGTGTTTGGCTCCTTTGTCAAAGATGAGGTATTTGAGTGTGTTTGGAGTTGTTTCTGCATCTCCTAACTTGTTCCATTGATCTTCAAGTCTGTCTTTTTGCCAGTACCATGCTGTTTTTATCTCAGTAAAATATCAGTATCAATTCAAGTCAGGGACTGTGATGCCCCCGGCCTTGCCCCTATTGCTCAGAATTGTTTTTGTTATTCTTGGTCTCTTCTGGTTCCAGATAAAGTTTATGATTGCTTTGTCTAATTCTGTGAAGTATGTTATTGGTATTTTTATTGGAATCGCATTAAGTCTATATAGAAATTTAGGAAGTATGGCCATTTTCACTACTCAGTGTTTTTCACTGTAAATGTCTCAGTTTGGGTCAGAAGACATGATCAAATATCTTGCTGAAGTTAATTCTTTTAAAATATTTTATTGAAATATAATTGATATGAAAGACACAATATTAAATGTTACCATCTTATGAGTTTTGACAAGTAATTATTCAGACACCTCCTATCATCTACACAGTCCTTATCATTTCTATCACTCACAAAACATTTCTAAATACATTTCTATCATTCACAAAATCTATTTGTATCCATCTTTATATAGCATTCTTTGTACCACATCCTTTTACATCATTACATGAGTATATTATAATTTTGTTTATTCACATTTCTGTAGACAGGGATTTGGTCAGCTTTTAGGTTCGGCTGTTGTGAATAAAACTGCAGCAAGAATTCATGTCCAAGTACTTTTATGACTCATGCATTTCCTTCTTCCTCTGTCTCTCTCTCCCTCTCAGTACTGGAGATTGAACCCAGGCCTCACATATGGCAGGCAAATGCTTCACAATGGAACTACATCCCTACCTCTGTATTTATTTCTCTTGAATAAATACTTAGCGTCATAGAATAGTTGTACATGGTGTGATTAAAAAAAAAACCCATGGTGAATGTTTAAATAAAAGCTTAAAAAATTATTACAGTAAAAGACACATTACCATTAATTCCCCTCAAAATACCTCCACCCTTAAACACATCCCATTTCTCTTGCCACTTTCTGAAGCAGTTCTAAAAGTCCTGTTTTGTGAGTGTCTTTTTGTGGCTGCCTCTAGTTTCTGAGTTGATCCAAAGAGCGTATAGTAATTTCTTTCAAATAAAAACATTATAGTGTGTCCTCATCCACCTACTCACTGAATATGGCACTGTGTGACTTCTCACTCTTCCACAAAGTCAAAATGACCATGAAAGGTAAATGTTCTGAACTGATTCAGGATATCAAGGCAGCCAGGACAGTGCAACTAAAAACACAAAAGGACTTCCAGAACTGCTTCAGAAAATGACAAGAATGATGGGATAAAGGTGTTTAAACTCGAGAGATATTAATGGCAATGTGTCTTTTCCTTTTTTTTTTAAATTTAGGCATTTATTGTATTTTGTGAACACATCTCATACGTATGTTTTCTAAGAATTTTCATACCATTTTATAAATACAACAGAAATATGTGAGATGTTTGGATGTTCCAGATCTTCAAAGTTGATTCTTTTGAACTTTTATATTTTAATCAAAATTTGTGAATGATCAGGTTACAAAATAAACACACAAAAATCAATGGTGTTCCTGTACATAAATAATGAACCCACCAAGAAAGAAATTAAGGAAAACAATACCATGCATAATAGCTTCAAAAATTTAATATCTCAGTATTAACCTTACCAAGGAAATGAAAGACAAAGTATTGGTACCATGCTGTTTTTATCACTGTAGCTTTGTAAAAACAGCATGGTACCAGCACAAAAACAAATATGTAAATCAGTGGAACAGAATGGAGGACACAGAAGTGACCCCAGGTGCTTTTGACCATCTGATCTTCCATGAAGGAGCCAAAAACACACGTTGGAGAGAAGAGAGCCACTTTAACAAATGGTGCTGGGAGGGCTGGTAAGCTACATGCGGAAGAATAAACATAGACACATACGTCTCATCCTGTATTAAAATGATGATCATCAGGGGATTAAAAGTCGGGTTGGGATGTAGCTGAGTCATAGAAGGTGTAACCTGGAAGGGTCTATCTCCCTCCCCTTCCCTGATCCCCCTCTGCTTCCCACCACCATGCCATAGCTCTTTTTCCTCTGCCAGGCCACCCTGTCTTGGTGCCAGCCAACCGTGGACCTCTACAAACTGTGAGCCAAAATAAGCCTCTCTCCCTTTAAACTGTAGGTGTCAGGCATCATGTCCCAGTGATGAGAAAGTGACTAAGATAGAAGGTTAAATACTGCAATGTCTCCAGTTGAAGTTGAAAGACTTGGTTTCCACAATTAGGCAAAACCGTTCTTCGTAATCTTCCCCTCTTCTGTCCCCTGTAGAGATGGACAGAGAGTGATTTATAACACGTGTGTATCTATAATCTATTCTTTGTGTATTGGTTTTGGCTTTCTGGAGAATCCTGTCTAAAGCATGAGCCTTGTACTTGAAGTGTGCTGTGAAAATAATACTTCAATTTTAATATTACTTTTATAACTACCTTGTCACTTTCTGCCTTTTGACTGGAATGTATAGTCCATTTTCCTTTAGTATTACCATTTATATGATAGAATATAAAATCACAACTTAATGTTTGCTTTATTATCTGATTTGATTTTTGTTCAAGTTCTCTTCCTTGCCTGCCTTCATTTCTAATTAAGTTTTTTTCAGGCATCACTTTTATTTCATCTCCTGGCTTACTAAATGTATTGCTAGCTGTTTCAAAGATTGTATATGTATCCTTAACTTATCACAGTCCACCATGAAGTAGCATTATCCACTAATCCTTTTGAAGTATAGAGGTCCCATGTCCTTTAGAGTGGTTTTCAATTTTGATTTTTCTGACCTTTCCACATGATTTTAAAAATTCTTCTTCTAGCTGCTCTGCCAACAAAACCAAACCAGGCAGCATGATGGACTTCAAGTTCAACTCTACTGAGCCAGTGCCCTGAGCCTTCCCAGCTGGCCTTTGCCAGGACCTGCCCTGGCATCCTTCCTTGTATAAAACAGCGCTTACCTGAGCACTACATCAGATGGGACAGTACTTTAGCGATTTAAGATTAAATTAAAACTTTACATATCTACTGGAGTCTGAGTCTTTAAACCACTTACTGAGGCCATGTGCATTAAAATCTGCTTACGTAATTGTAAAAACATCTGCTTAGCACAATTTAATAATTCACTACAATTAAAAAATACATGTGGACGAGGATTATTTAGATCTAAAATGTGCCCCAGAAGTCTCTTGTGTTCAGAGGTGGGGCTTTTGGAAGGCAACTGGGTCATAAATATACCAACCTCATCGATGTGTCAAACCATTAATGAGTTCGTGGTACGTGAGTCGTTAGGAAGAGGGAGGCGGTGGTGGGAGGCACCAACTGGAGGAGGTGGTGACCGGAAGCCCAACTGTCCTTCCCTTGGGCTCTCTTCCTGCCCCACTTCCTGGCTGCCTCGCATTGGCCAGCGTCCTCTGCCGTGTCCTCCCACCATGCTGTTTCTACAGTGGAACCAGTTAGCAGTGGAGTGACTCCTCCAAAACCATCAGTCAAATAAAGCCGGTTTTTGTTTGTTTGTTTGTGTGTTTGTTTGTTTGTTTTGGTGCTGGGGATTGAATTCAGGGCCTTGTGCTTACTAGGAAAGCGCTCTACCACTTGAGTTTAAAACCTCCCAGTTTTAACCTGGATATGTCACGTATTTTGTCCTAGCAACAAAAAGACTGACCTATACACAGACGATGCTTCTTAATTGGTACCAGCGCCTAAATTCAGCTGCCCGGCAAGGTCAGGAGCTTCAGGCTTTCTGTGTAATCTGTGTTGTCACATTTATTATTTTGTTTATTTCCCAAAGACACCAGCCCAGTGTCTACACAATACGTATCACTGGTGAAGTCTCCATACTTGGTTAGCTATAAGGCTGAATTGTACAGGATTATATGGCGTATTTAAGCCTAAAACCAGACGTGCTTTTGCACAGTGAAAACGTAATTGCCTCTGAGGGTGAGGAAAATTTGTCTCCCTTTTCTACTAAATTATCCACTCACATAGGCAGAAGCAGATTTTTATCTTTCAGCAAAGGCTAACCAAAGTTCAGTTAGCCAAAAAAATTGGATATTCATCAAGAAACACCCCTGAAGTGATGGACTGAGACTCGGGGCACTCGTCAGACCCTGGATGTTGACATTCATGAAAAAGAAGAGCAGACGCAGAGAGCACAGATGTGCTGCTGTTGACAGAAAGCCCTGCAGTATTGGAAAACAGGAATGGAAAAGATGAACAAATCAACCCAGAGAGCAGGTGCTGACACATGGCTTCTATCAGATGGAGCGCTTCCTTCTCTTGTGTGACAAGGAAATTGAGGACAGAACACCCAGCAACATTACACAAAAACAAAATCTAAAAAAGAAACACAGGGAGGTATAAAAGTGATAGATGAAGGCGCCACAAGAGGAGCCTGATCAAACAATTCAAAAATGGTTCTGATGGAAGGATGCGGGGTGGTGCCCCCTCCTGGCACCTGTGATCAGCCTCCAGTGACTTCACCTCAGCCGCCTCAGGCACCGAAGGAAGGTTGTAATGTAGAGCTCTTTTTGGTGGACTAAAAAGGATCTTTCTGTTTAAATGTGGATTTGAAAAGTTCTGAATTTCTAACCATGAAAAAAAGGGAAAAACTAGGACTAGGAAACTTATTTTAGGACATCGTAACGCGGCATTTTTCTAACCCACAGAGTTTTCCAGAAATGGTATTAGCCAACAGTTCTCAAAGTTTGATCTAAAAGCCTCTGACTGGTCAAAACTATTTATGCAATAACCATAAGTGTTTTTTCCTTTTTAGCCTTATTCTAAGCATCTGTGGAATTTTCCAGAGGCTACCTGAAGTGTGAAGGCTAATGGGGTGCATACTTATATATTCTAAATTTTTCCAACGTAGTAATTTAGGGTACACATATTTACCTTTTTGGGGATTAACTCAGTTTGCTCTCAGTGCTTTACTTTGATGTCACTATTATCTGTAATTACTGTATATCTCCCATATTGTGGTCTAATAAATTATTATTTTAAAATTCCAGAATAAATCATCAAATTTTATAAAAATGCAAAGGCCACATTTTGGAATTTATAATAATGGCCTACTAGCTAATAAGGAGATTGGAGAGATTTAGAAAGTGAATTTTCTGGTGTCTCAGTGGCAGTAAGCTAAGAGTTCGTCACCATGACACACGATTTTTTTTTTAATACTAGTCTCACAATACTCCTTGTTGAAGTTGCAACAATCTCTAATTTTGTATGACAAAATGGAAAGTACACATAGAGATTCGTGTATCCCAAAGTACAGTGATTATCTTAAGGAAAAGCTCTTACATGATTGTATTAAACTATCTTTTTTCATGGAGTAATACACACACAAACTAAGGTTATTTACAGACTTCCATATCTGGCAGGTATTTTCTCAAGAAATGGACAAATGACCCTGTGACTCTAAAAAAAATAATGGGCAATATTTATTGTCATTGATGAACTTTGAGCTTTCGAGTAAACAAATAGAATTTTGACAAACTTGTATCCACCAGTATAAACTTATCGACATCACAATACTTAGAAACTTTACTATTGAGTCCAGTGATGATATTAGTAAGTGTGATTTATTGATTATATTATCTCACGAAATGTGTTTATATATGGAAGAGCCATGTGAATGACTGAATATTGAATAGCAAACATCCAAATGATCCATATATGATACAATAGTATACACAAATAAAATATTCACTCGGACTACAAGTAGAGTAATAGAAATCAGTGCGACAATTAATTGTCATAGGTCAGATTCTACATTGCAACTAACTTAGAAGACACTGCCATGTGTAGCATTTTGCTGTAGAATCAAAGAACAATGTTCATAATGATATAAAAATGTCTTTTAAATACCCTTCCTGCCACATCAGGTCTGTGATGAAAAGTTGAATTTTCTTCATATATTCAACTAAAACTATGGACTTATAGGTCACTGATTATGGAAGCAGATGTGTGAGTCTAGTTCACTTTATTGAACCAGGCTTTAAAGTGCTCTCCAAAAATATAAAACAATGCCATCCTCCTCACTATTCTTATTGTTATGGAATATATACTGTTCATCTTGATAAGCAGTAGTTTCATAAGTTTCGAGTGAATTAAGATTTGTATTTTATCAAGTAAATTTACGTTAATATATATGACCAAATAAATAAGTCTTTTTTATTTTTACTATTTTTAAGGTATAATAGAATAATAAAATTTAAAAAGTTGAGGACTACTGATACAAGCTTTTTTCATTCCTATGAAACAATGTCATTAAGGACATTTTATACGTTAGGGATTATTCTAAGTAACAGAATGCTGGAGGAAAAAGTCAAAACTTTAAGATGAATGTCGTCGCGTAGTAAAGAAAGTTTTTGAAAGGCACCTGACTTTATTCCCCTACCACTAATGTGAATTACATGTTAATATATAAAATTTGTCAAATGCCTACAGTCAGCAGTTTTATATACCTCATTCCTGTGAAGGTAAATTTTTCAATCTGCAAAAATTTGGAAGATAAGGAATTTGAAATCTTAACCAATGTGCCTGTGAATTCATTGCTATAGCAAACACAGGATTGTCCATTTCTAAAATGCAGATTGTTTCCATTATATAAAATCTGCACTAAATAGGAAACAGAAATTTGATGACCCTATAGAGAACATGCTATGTAGAGTTTTCATGCATTAGAGATGGTCAGGCTAATTTAACATTTATAAAAGAGCTATTAGAATTCAGACATTGATTCAGGTAATGATGGTGCATTATTTGATACTTAAATTTAAAACAAGCATTGCTTTCCTGTGATGCACCCACATATATGTACAATAGAAGATATCACTATCCTTTATAGATACTAATAGATTTGGGCTGCAAATGTTGGATCCTGACTATTTTTTTTAATAGGGACTATGCTGTATTAGTTACTCTTCTAGAGTCAATGGTTTGCAAGAGAGCAGATTTAATACAGGACATTTACAAGTTACAACATTCACCCACAAGCCAAATGCAGGAAGAGTGCTGAGTATCTATCTATGCACCAGAGACCAGAAAGATCCAATCAAGGGCTGGGAGCCCACGACACTATTCCACGTACATCTGTGTCTGCACTAAATGGCCAAAGAAATCTATACTGGAGCCCGTATATGATGCCCATAGCACAGATGCATACCAGAGCTCCTCTGAAGGAACAGCAGCCATCTTCCACAACAGCAAGGCCCCGAACTCCTCCTGCAACAATAACAGCGAGTTCCCTTCTGGATAACCAGCCAAAACGCAGCTGCTCCTGGGAAACAGCTGACCCTCATCTTCTGCTCCCATCCCACTTTATACTGTGTCGGCAACAATCCTCAGGTGGCTCTTCTAGGCCCAGAACCCACCAACTCAGTCCAGCTGGGCCTTCCTGCTCAAGTTGACCACAGTAAGTCCACATATATGCTCTCTTCCACAGTTTTCTGAATATGCTTATGTAATAGTGTGATTATTTTTTGAATACTCATCAGTGAGGGTTTTTTTGGAAAAAAAAACTGGAGTTTTATTTGTGGAAATATTTTTATTTACAAATGTATTTTCTTGATCACATAGGGGCCGTTCAGATGTTCTCTTTTATCACGTCTTATATTTCAGTAACTTGAGTATTACTAGTAATTTTAAATTTAAGTTACTAGAATTTTATGGGCATCAAAGTATTCGTTATATTTTCTTATTAGGCTAAGATGTCTTTGGGATCTGTGGTGATGTCCTTCTTTTATTTTTGTTATCTTCTTTCTTCTCCTGAGACCTCAATATCCCTTTTCTATCTTCTTGTGGTAAAAGCTACGATCACTTAATTTATAACTTCCTTCTTTTTTAAGTAAACACTTAGGTTATAGGTTCTTTTGGGCCTCTGATTTATATCCGCCTATAAATTTTGATTTACATTTTTAATATCAGTAAGTTGCAAATATTTTGCTTTGTGATTTTTTGATGCATGGTTTATTTAAAAGGATGTTGGATGTTGCTACTAAATATTGGGAGTACTTCTAAGTGTTTTGTTTTGGCAACTTAATTTCATTGTCCATTACTGTACTTGAGATAATATATTCTGTCAGATTTCAACCTTTTGCAGCTTATTACAACTTACTTCATGGTGTGATATATGTTCTCTTTGTTTATCATTCAGAGTACATTTGAAAGTAATAAAAATTCTGTGTTGTTTTGTATGGTTTGCTGTCAAGGTGATTGACAGTGTTATTCATCTATATTTTTACTATTTTCTTTGTGTTATTCTATCAATTACTAAAAGAGCATGTTAAAATCTACAATTATGGTTCTGAATTTTTCTATTTTAATTTTGATTTTGCCAGTTTTTGTTTCATATACTTTAAAGTACTGTTAATCAGATGCCTGAGTATTTTGTGTTATTACACTTAATTGATCACTCAACCCTTTGATGAAATACTCTGTGTTTATGAAATGAAGATGGATTACTTTCTTCTGATACTCCTTATCTGTAAGTCTATTATGATATTAATCAACAGCATTAACATCACTTATAGATAATACTTATAGATAATAAAACTTTGCATTTTATAATAAATTACCTTTGTGCCTTTGCCAAAAATTAAAATATTTTCATGATTCCATTTCTGTACTTTATTTTCTTCCATGATCTGTTTGTTCTTTTCCCAAAATCATGCTCGCCTGATTGTTGAAAATCAAAGTTTGGGTAAGGGCTTCTTTCAAATTTATTCTCTGTTGTAAAAAATTATTTTGGCTGTTTGAGTCCCTGGACCTTTATTATAAATTCTAGCAACTTCTTATTTACATCTAAAAAACAGTTCTAGGGATTTAATCTGCAGATCTTTTAAATCTATAGATCAGTTTGAAAAGAATTAATATCTTAACTCTATGGAATATCTCAATCATGATCAAATAAGATATTTTATTCTTTCACTTAAGTCTTTTTCAATTTCTTTCATTAGTGTTCTGTATTTTTCAGTAAACTACACATATTTGTTATATTTATATGTAAATATTTCATATTTATAGAACTACTATAGATGATATTGCTTTAAGATTTCAATAGTTGTAAACAAATATCATTAACTTTTGTTTATTGATTTTGTATGTATGAGGTGAAGTTTTTAACCTCAATAGTTCTAGGAGCTTTCTTGTAATCTTCCAGGTTTTCCTAAAAAAATCATGCACTGTTTTTCTTTTTTGCGAATTGATACATCATCATTTTCTCTTCTTGCTTTATTTTCTGTCTAGGATGTCTAGTATGATGTGGAATAGGAGTCGTGAGTGTGAAGGTACTTGCCTCATGCTCAAACTGAGAAAAAAAAGTAAACTTTTAACCAGTAGCTGTGTCCTTAGTTTCAGGTTTATTACAAATGCTAAGACTTGGGTAGAGAATGTCCCCCAACGCCTGTGTGTCCCCAGCCTGTGCTGCTGCGGGGAGGTGGTGCATCCTGCAGCAGGTGGGTCTAATGAGAAGTTGTGGCTCATTCAGCCGTGCACTTCGGAGGGACTGTGGGGCTTGGGACTCTTCCTTCACTTTCTCCTACACTGTGCTCACCTGCCCGGATGTACTGTGCCACCCCAACCCAGGTCAACAGGGCCCACCCATCGTGGACTGGCACGTCCAATGTGACGAGCCAAAATAAACTTCTCCTCTTTTTAAGTTGATTAAGCTCAGGGGTTTTTTGTTTTTGTTTATTTTTTTTGTTTCTTTGGTTTTTTTTTTTTTTACAGTAACAGAAACTAACACATGTGCTTTATCAAGTCAATGTTTACCCTTATATTTTACTGTTATATCGCTAATAGTAGTTATCATGAATGGATGTTGAATTTTATCAATATTGTTTCCTACCCTAATTAATAAGTTACTGTGGTTTTTCTTGGTTAGTCTGTAAAGATGGTGTATTACATTGATTGACTTTTAAGCCAGCCAGACATTCTCAGGAAAAATCCCACTTGTCTGTGATATAATATTGTTTTTATGTATTGTTGCATTGAATTTATAATACTTATTGAGGATTTTTGTGTTTCTATTCATAAGGAATATATATCTGATATTTTTCTTTCTTTGTGAAATTTTTGTCTTTTTGAGCCTTGTTTCGTAGTCTGTTTTTAGAATTTGGATAAATCTAGATTCAAGTGAGTTGAAAAGTTTCATCTCTAATTCTATTTTCTAAAAGTAATTATGTAGATTTGTTATTTTTTCTTTTAATTGGGCCATTCGTTTTATTTACTTCTTCTCAGATAGTTTTAGTAAGTTGTGGCTTTGTGGAATTTGCCTCTTCTACCTAAGATTTTGAATTTTCATGTGCAGTTTTCAATAATATTCTCTTCCTGCTTTAATGTCTATGTGTTCTATAGTGATGGTCTTTCTTTCATTCCTAATACTGATTTTGTATCTTTCTCTCTCTCCCACTTCATATTTATTATTTTACTGTTTAATAGTAAAATACTATTTACTATTTTACTATTTATTCTTTTTCCAAAGAATAAGCATATCAGTTGTGTTTCCAGAGAAACAGAAGCAACGGGAGATCTTATTTATTTACTTACTTATTGGAACTGGATTACATAATTGTGAAGACTTGTCAAGTTTAAAATATGGTTAGGGAAGCCCATATACTAGAGACTCAAAAAAAAAAAAAAAGAGTGGCACTTCAAACCCCAAGACAGATCTGTAAATTAATGTCACATTCATGTTTCAAAGCATCATGGAATCCCTGTGGCTAACACAAGATTTATCTTTAGCAACAATGTAGACCTGAACTCATCTTTCACCAATCAGAAGGATTAGAATACACTGAGACAAAGGGAAAAAGTATTATTGGTAGTTAAAAAATCCTGAAACTACACTGTGAGACTAATGTTCCATTTATATTTTCCATAAACCAGATGAGTATCTAAAGCAGGAACCCTGGTTGAACAAAATTTACCCTGAGTCAGGAGGTTTAGTTCTAGTATGGAGGAAATTCCCATCCAGCCCACGCAAACGTGTTACATAAGCAAGAATTTCCTAGGATTCTGATGCCTGCCTTATCTCTTTATCTGCTCTTTGCCCATCCTCTATCTTTTCTGCTTGCTTACCTACCAGAATCCAAGGCAATTTTCTCTCAGGCTGCTCATAAATTTAAGGTAGCTGGCTGAAACTTCCAAGCATGGTTAGGAACAATTCAATGTGCTACTCATTTCAGGAAAATTTAATTTTAAAAACAGACATAATTGGCATACAAAAATTAATTATTAATAGGAGAATTGTATGATGCACACCATGTAATAGCTTGAGCTAAATAAAGATCTTTCTTCTGTTTCATTTCTAATATGTCAGTGAGGATCCAGCATTCCCAGATACATGGAGTTGACGTATGGACCTGAATAGCTTACATGTCCATTCAAAAAACATTTTAAACCATGATAATTTTATGTATTTTGAAGAAAATGCTGATACATATTTAGATATATATTATTTTCTTGGGGAATATGTGGCTCTCAAAGAACCCAAATGTATCTTTAATAATGAAAGCAGAAGAGTAGAATGGGATGGGATAAGTTTACCTCAAGGTCAGCATGATAGTACCGGGAACATTCCTCAACATCATGTGTAAATTGAGAGCTGATTCAGGAGGATGTAGTTTTTTGAGTCCGCCTCATAAAGAAAACATTTGGGTGTATGTGTATGCTCTGGTCTCAAAGAGACAAAATTTAGTTGTTGTTTGAGACAGGCTGCTTCTGCCTTTCTTTTCTTTGCCTGGTAACGAATCTTTATTCTCTATAGAACGTTTTGTTAACATTGTAGAATATAAAAAAAAATTCATCTTCAAAGAAATCCTGGTTATATGTTGCAGTTCTATATTGAATTCTACCCTGAAAAATCCTAGTGAGGGCCTGTGATGTGACAATCATTGTTCTAGAAGCTTAGCACCTGAACTTCATGTAACGATTACAAACATTCTGCAATATAACTAATATTTCCTTTTTAAAACAAATATGGAAATGCACATTCAAAGAAGTTAAATGATTTGCAAAAGGTATAGCAACCAGAGGGTAAAATGGGTCTCTAAATACTAGGATTTGAAAAAAAAAAATTTCCCTAAATTTCCTCACACTGAAGTAAGCGATTTGTACAAGATATTATCACTGAAAGGGTAAAATGGGCCTTTAAAAATTTAAATTTTTAAAAAAGATAAACTCTTTCTCCATGCTTCTTCACTACCCTCTTCTCTCCTCAGCTCAGATCGATGGATAGAGAAACAATGCCTGTCAGAAAATTAGCATATCTGTCCGAAAGGAATGCTCAGGTCCAGTTTCATTTTGACAGGGAAAGAAGGAGCCAAGAATAGATAAGAGATGAAACCATGTGAGAATTTCCTTGTCTGTTGGCTCATTGTATTCCTGCCTTTTCTCCCCTTCAATAAAATCCTTTACACACCTGAGCAAGGTGAGATAATGATTTGCAGCAAAGATCTCCTTGTCTCCTTCAGAGTTAGCTTTGAATAAATATATTTTTCCTTTCCACCGTAACTGTTTCCTGTGAAGTGAGGGCAGTATGGACCTTAATGGTCAATAACAGTATTACAATGGTAAGAGGAAGAACAGAGATTTCATCCTTGGTCCTTTGACTCCTAATCAGGTATCCCTTCCAATTTGCTTTTCGTATCATTCCAATATATGTTAAGGTAAAGGGGAATAGACTATGCCTCTTCTAAAAATTATACAGGCGCCAATACTTTTCTCAGTCTTCGGACAGGTTCTTACCAGCCCATCCTGTAAGCACCAAGAGCCCAAGGTAGCCAGAGCACCCATAATCCCCAGCAGATAGAGCCTACAATCCTTTTCAGCAGGAAGCTGTTATAAGAAGAGAGACCTCCACCCTTCAGCATCCTGTAAAGAATTATGGGGATTACATCTCTTGGGGAAAAATTAAGTAGATTAGGGATGGGGACAACCAGACAACTAACTGGGCAGAATGTGTCAGTCATAAAAACCCAGAGGACACGAACAGAACACAGAAGCCAAAATTACTCCATTGCCCCTGAGCACTGTGCACAAAACCAAGCAGAAAGTGATGTTTTCAAGTCTTCATTTGAATCTGACGCTATTCTCAAGCCCCATCAGAAAAGTGCTATTTTCAATCTTTCATTTACATGTGGCAGGAAGCCAAGTGAGTTTAAATCTGGCTCTAGCCAAGTAAGTTTTTGATTGAATAGCTGTCCCAATGTCTTATTTGCACGAAGAAAACGTCAGTGCAAGAAATCCAGATGCAAAAGACCCCTTTCCCTTATCTTGGGGGTGCTGTGAGTCTGTCCACCCACTCGCTCTCACCTTATAGAGTGCTTCTTTTTCTGCCTTCAGTAAATGTACACCTTTGCTACCTCGCTAAAAACATGTATTTTGTTGAATTATAAAGATTTTGTATGTATTTGTATAAATTTCCATGTATGCATGTATGTATGGAAAGAGTGTAAGGGTAAAACAAAATAAAGTAAGATGTATTAATCATGATTAAGTGCAATGAACTGAGAAATAGTATTAACTTAAATCTAAAGGATGAGGAGAGAGAGAGAGAGAATATAAATAAAAACATGAGCAATTCTACAAGAAAAAAGAGAATTTTGGAAGCTTCAAAAAGAAATTGAAGAATACAAATAAAGAGTACACTGAATATTTTACTGAGACTAATGCATTGTTTATTGAAATCATCCATATGCTTGACATCATCATTTATAATTAATTTTAATAAACTTTATACTTTTAGCTTCCCATGACATTGTGAATTTTTTTGAGAATGTAATGCTGAATGTAACATAGTTAAATAATGGTAAGATAAGATTTAATTTATCTGATTTTTCTGTAGCACTGTTGGAAACTTAACTTTATTTCTATTCTGGTCTTTATTTCTAGTCTTGATTCTACAAATAATGGTGTTATAGGTATATTTGTTGCAAACATTTTTGTCAGGATTTCTAATTATTTCTATAGCATATATCTGAGAAGCAGAATAGGTAGATCAAGAGCATGGATACTTTTAAGATTTTCAGAAAAAAATATTATCTGGAAAAGTTTTGTCTCTTTGTACTCACATCAACAATATATGAATTTTTTTTTTAAACAGGATCTTGCTATGTAGTTCAGTCTGGCTTTGAACTTATAGCAATCCTCCAGCTTCTGCCTCCCAAATGCTGGGATTACAAGCATGCACCACTACACCTGGCTCTGGAGTGTCTATCTTAACATGCTTCCTGAAACTATTATTTAAAAATGTGATAATTCATAAGTAAAATCTGGTATTTTATTATATTTTTGTTTAGTGTCTTTTCAAGCAAATTTTAAAGGTATTTTTATGTGATGAGTGTAGGGAAGACAGTATTTTTATATTTTTCAGAGTAAGGCTAATTGGTTAATTTCATACAAATAATAAAAGTACTTTCCAGTAGTATTAGTTTTACATATATAATACTATTGGATTATATATATAAATTATGTGTAAATAAATTATTTGCTATATAAACGTATAATGTACATTATAAGTATACTATGTAATATATAAACTTTGATACATAAAATATGATGATGTATTATAGTAAGTATACATAAAGCGGTGTACATAAAGTAGTGGCTTTGGTAAAGTCACTTGCCTGAAGTCAGATGGTAGCTAAATGACAGTGACCAGCTCTGACCTCTCCCCTTGCAGCAACAGCGCTTTATTCAGTCTTTAAATATATTCATGTCTGCATACATTAAAGCGCATACCTAAGTTATGGGGGTCCTTGTGCTTGCTAGGCTAGTGCCCCACTACTGATCTGGTTCCCCAGCCCCTGAGTTATTTCATAATTATACTAAACTGCATCAAAACTTTCTACTCATGATAAAATGTTAATTTTCATAAGTAAGAAATAAATTTGATCAGAAAATGATGCTGGTGTGTGAGATAAAGTCTTTTATATGATTTGCATAGATTCTGACTCTCTATAAAAATCACTGTCAAGATAAATGTAGAATGTACCGGTCAGAGGCTTGCTCACTTTCCCTTCAGAGCAACCTTATAATAGACATAATAGACCTATTTGGTTGGACAGATATATTTAATTTTGTATATCCTACTTTTAGAACAAAAAGAACTTTGTTCAGAAAATAGTCTTAAGGAATATTAGAGGCAATAAAAATTTAGCGATGAAAGAAGTAGGAATGTTACTTGCAGAAAAGAAAAGAGTCGCTTATAGTTATCTAGAAATACATATATATATATTCACATTATTAATATGTATATTCACACTGTTATTTATATATTCACACATGTGTTGTCTACTACTGCATATGTATTAATCTACTATTTTGTGGAATCTATTATGTGTTTCTCAGGTTTCCTTTCAATTTTATGATATTCAAGTGACTAAAATTACCTATTTTTAGAACTATTTTCTCTCATTAGCTTTGTCCTAAGGAAATTATTCTATAACCTCAGCTCAATATTGCCCTTATTATGTTAACTTTTATAACTTTATAATCTATATGTTATTTTAAAGCACCAAAATTCATTATAGTCCATAGTGAAAACTAATAATATAACCTAATCAATTTCTTATATTTTTGCAATTTTTACAAAAGAATTTTTTTCAATGACTGTTCACTTTAGAGTTGTATTGCCCTGTGGTCAGAGAATAAAGGCTGTATAAGCCAATAGCCTTCTGAAAGTCATGGTTATTTTTGTTGTCTATTTTAAAACATTCCATGAGAGCACAGTAATTTGTGTATCTACTGTTTTTTTCTTTTACTCTACTGTTAAAGGTATATTTAAAAATCAACTTTATCATTTAGATTAGCCAAAAGTTCTATATTCTTTATTTTGGTTTTAGTTTTCCTAACCAATTGCACTTAAGAGAAATTATGTCACAGGTCAAAGGCCATTTTTAACCCGATTGATGTTTGGTGCTTGAGATCACGCATAGAGCCTTGTGGGTGCTGCACATTTAATCTGAATGGTGAGGTGTACCATCAGCCAAAACTTGAATTTTTGAAGTGTTTGTTATATGAAGACTTTTAAGGGCATTTTCTGCTAATGAAACAGATGTGGATGTATAAAAATGTAAGTGTGGCTATTTTAATAGTATTCATTCTTCAGTCCATGAATACGAGATGTCTTTGTTTTTCTCCTCTTCAGTTTCTTTCACCTGCGTTTGGGCATTTTTGTTATAGAGCTTTCATTTCTTGGGTTCATTTTATTCTTAGGTATTTTTAGTTTTTGTAGCTATTTTAAATGGTATTGTTCTCTTTATTTCCTTTTTTAGAGAGCTCACTAATAGCATATAGAAATGCTGTTGGGTTTTGTGTGTTATTCTGTATTCCACAACTATCTTTCACCTCTAATTAATATCCCCTGAAAGTGAACTAAAGTCTTGCATGTAAGACCAAAGCTATGAAGCCGCCTTCACAGAAGCAGAGGGAAAATGTCTCAGGACTGTGGTCTATTGGAGGGACACAAATGCCTACAGAACAAAAACAGAAGTTGAAAAAGGAGGCCACATTGTACCTAAAAGCTTCTGTACAGAAAGTGAAATAATCAGCAGAGCAGAGAGACAACTTACATAATGGATGGAAATATTCTCAAAATACACATTTGATACGGAATTATTATCCAGAACACATAAGGGACTCAAACACCTCAACCTCAATGGCACGGGAACGAATAACCCAATTAAAAATGGACTAAAAAG
>PVJO010026460.1:0-21096 GCA_004026905.1 Hystrix cristata
AAAAAAGATACTAGTGAATAGAATACAGCACATCATCAAAAAGATTATACATCATGACGCAGTATGTTTCATCCCAAAGATGCAGGTGTGGTTTAACATACATAAATCAGTAAATGTAATACATCACATAAACAGAAGCAAGATCAATAACCACATAATCATATCAATAGATACAGAAAAGGTTTTCAACAAAATCCAACACCCCTTCATGATAAGAACCCTAAAGAATATTGGCATAGAAGGTCTGTAACTGAGTTTAATGAAAGCTATTCATGACAAACCAACAACTAACATCACATTAAATGAGGAAAAACTGAAAGCATTCCCTCTAAAATAATGAGCAAGGATGCCTACTATCACTACTTCTAATTTAACATAGTACTTGAAACATTAGCCAGAGCAATCAGGCAAGAGAAAGAAATAAAAGGGATACATACAGGAAAGGAAGAACTCAAGTCAACATTATTTGCACATGACATGATACTCTACATAGAAGACCCAAAGAACTCCACCAAAAAACTCCTAGAATTGATAACCAACTTCAGCAACAAAGCAGGATACAAGATCAACATACAAAAATCATTAGCATTTGTGTATACCAATAATGAACTTGAAGAGAAGGAAATTATGAAAATAATATCATTCACAATAGCCTGAAGAAAAATGAAATACCTCAGTATTAATCTAACCAATGAAATGGTTAGACATCTGCAATGCAAATTACAGCACCCTGAAGAAGAAAATTGAAGAGGACATCAGAAAATGGAATATAGGCCTGCTCCTGGAGAGGCAGAGCCTGTAATGTCAAAATGGCCATACTTCCAAAACTGTTATTCAGATTCAGTGTAGTCCCAATCAAAATACCAACAACATTCTTTATAGATCTAGAGAAAACATGCTAAAATTCATATGAAACCAGAAGAGACCCAGAATAGCTCAAGCAGTTTTGGGCAACAAGAGCAAAGCAGGAAGCATCACAATATCCTACTTCAAGCTATACTACAAAGTAACAGTGATAAAAATGGTATGGTGCTGGAATGAAAACAAACACATGGATCAGTGGAACAGAATACAAGATAAAGAAAAATCCCCAGACACATTGAGCTGTTTAATTTTTGAAAAAGAGCCCAAAAGCATACATTAGAGGAAAGATAGCTGATTCAACAAATGGTACTGGGAAAACTGGATAACTGTTTGTAGAAGACGGAAAGTGGACCCATGTCTCCCATCATGTACTAAATTAAAAAACAACTGCATTAAAGACCTAAACCTAAAAACAGAAACATTGAATTTATTGGAAGATAAAATAGGTAAAACTCTTGAAGTCATAAGTACAGGATAAAATTTTCTAAACAGAACCACAGTTGCAAAAAAAATAACACAAGAATCAACAAATGGGATTATGTTAAATTAAAAATCTGCTGTACAGCAAAAGAATCAATTAGTAGAGTGAAGAGACAACCTATAGAACGGGGACCAGGTTTTGCCAGCCATTCCTCAAGTCAGAGGACTAATACCTAGAATAGATAAAGAACTCAAAAAAAAAATTAGACCACCTAAAATAAAAGACCCAATCATGAAATATTCAAGTGAAGTAAACAGATACATCACAGGGAAAGAAGTACAAATAGCCAACAAATATATATATGTTTAACATCTCTGGTCATCAGAGCAATGCAAATTAAAACAATGCTAAGAGTCCATCCTATCCCAGAGAAAATGGTAATCATCAAGAAATCAAAAAAAAAAAAGTGCTGATGAAACTGTGGTGAAAAAGGGACCCTTCTAAATTGCTAGTGGGAGAGTAAACTAGTACGATCATTGTGGAAATCAGTATAGAGGTTTCTCAAAGAACTAAAATAGAAATTTCATATCACCAAGCTATCCCTTTTCTAGGTATCTTCCCCAAAGAGTTTAAGACATCATAGTACACCAATACACGCACACCGATGTTTATAGTAACACAACTCACAATAGCTAAATCTTGCAAGCAGCTTGTATACCCATCAATAGATGAATGGATAAAGCAAATGTAGTATCTATACATAATGGAATATTACTCAACTATAAATAAGGACAAATTTGAGACATTTGTGGGAAAACAGATGCACCTAGAGAATACCATGTTGAGACACACCAGACACACAAACTTAAATATCTTATGGTATCCCTCATTTAACTAAGGCAAAGCACAAACAAAGAGAATAATAAAAGATGGATAGAAAAAGGCAAGGGGATGGATATCTTGCAGATGGGAGGGGTCCAAGAGACCAAGGGCAGGGGATGAGGAGGAGTGTAAGGGGAAATAAGCAGAACAAAGATATGCCACGTACTGAAACCTAATAACCTCAAGGAATGTAAATATTATATGCCATAACATGTGCTAAGATTAATAATATCAACAAGAATGAAAATAGGGAAAGAGAATTAAAGGAGCTGGGTGGAAGGGAGAGGGAAAGGGAAAGGGGACTTGAAAAACAAGTTATATACAGGTACCCATTCCCCAAGATGATTGTAAACTGCAAACATGTACAAATAAAAAAAAGGGGGGGGGAGAAAGTCTAGAGTTATTACAGTATCAAATTTCAAATTATATTATAAAACCATAGTAACAAAAACACCATGTTGCAAAGGTACAAAAATAGACACCTAGGCCAATGAAATAGAATAGAGGACAAAGAAACAAAGCCATGCAACTACAGCTATCTGATTCTTGACAAAGGAGCTAAAAATATATGCTGGAGAAAAGACACCTTGTTTAACAAATGGTGCTGGTAAAACTGGGTGTCTGTATATAGAAGATTGTAACTAGATTCCGATATCTCACTCTGTGCAAAAGTAAACTTAAAATGATTGAAAAACCTAGGTATAAGTCCTAAAACTTTGAAACTCCTAGAAATAAACAAGCCCTGAAACTTTGAAAGTGCTATAAGAAAACAAGCCCTAAAACTTTGAAACTCCTAGAAGAAGCACTTGCAGTCATAGACACAAGTGAAATCTTCCTGAATAGGCTTCATGGAGTAAACAGAAATAAAACCTTTTTTATACCAGAGATACAGATACCAGAAAGGAAAGAGCAAGTACCTCTGTAAATGGGGCTGGTGATAAGGTTAAAACAGGATTGCTTGGGAATTGCTTCTTAAATACATTTAAGAGTTAGTTTGAGGTGTTGGGGATTTAGTTCAGTGCTAGAGCAGTTGCCTAGCAAGCCCAAGGCCCTGATTTCAATCCACATACTAGTCATAAAGCATACTTAATTAAATGTAAAGGAATTGACATTACCCCATGCATATTATCTGACCATAGTACAATGAAACTGAAAATCAATAGTAAGAGAAACCAAAAAAACTACATAAACACATGGAAACTAAATAACATTCTCTTGAACAATAGCTGGGTCACAGAAAAAATTAAAGTAGAAATTAAGCAATTTATATAGTTAAATGATAATGCCGATACAACATATCAGAACCTCTGGGATGCAATGAAAGCAGTGCTTTGAGGGAAATTCATTGCATTGCACTCCCACATCTGGAAAACAGGATGAGCTCAAATTGACAAACTAATGTTGAACCTCAAATGTCTAGAAAAAGAAGAACAAACCAAACCAAAAGCTCATACCAGAGAGGAAATTATTAAGATCAGAGCTGAAAGTAACGCAATTGAAACTAAGAAAACAATACAAAGAATCAACGAATCAAAGAGTTGGTTCTTTGAAAGATTAAATAAAACAGATAAACCCCTAGCCAATCTGATAAAAAAAAAGGAAAGAAAAGACTCAAATTCATCCAATAAAAAATGAAAGAGGTGAAGTCACAACTGACCCTATGGAAATCCAAAGAATCATCAGCATCTATTTCAAGAACCTATAGTCAAACAAAATGGAAAACACTGAAGAAATGGACAGATTATTAGAAATGTATTAATTACTAAAACTGAATCAAGAAGAAATAAAAATACTAAATAACCCAATATTAGCCATTGGAATTGAAGAGGTAATTAAAAACCTACCAACAAAGAAAAGCCCAGGTCCTGATGGTTTTACAGCTGAATTCTACAAGAAATTCAGAGATGATCTAACACCACTATTCATTAAACTTTTTAATGCAATTGAAAGGGAAGCAGTACTTCCAAAATCATTCCTGGAAGCAAGTATTACCCTGTTACTAAAACCAGAAAAGGATCCAACTGAAAAAGAGAACTACAGGCCAATTTCCCTAATGAACACAGATGCAAAAATTCTGAACAAGATACTGGCAAATAGAATGCAATGAATTATCAAGAAGATTATACACTACAACCAAGTAGGATTCATCTCAGGGATGCAGGGATAGTTCAACATATGCAGATCAATACATGTAATACACTATATCAACAGAGTCAAAGACAAAATCACTAATCATCTCAATAAATTCAGAAAAAGCATTTGACAAAAATCCAACACCCATTCGTGATTAAAAAAAAAAAACCTCTACAGACATTAGGAATAGACCGTCTATATCTAAATCTAATAAAAGCCATCTATGACAAACCAATGGCCAACATCACACTAAATGGTCAGAAACTGAAAGCTTTCACACTAAAATCTGGAACAAGACAAGGATGTCCACTATCACCTCTTTTGTTCAATATAGTTCTAGAAACATTAGCCAGAGCAATCAGGCAAGAAAAGAAATAAAAGCAATAAAGATAGGAAATGAAAAATTTAAACTATCATTATTTGTGGATGACATGATACTCTACATAGAAGACCCCAAATATTCCACCAAAAGACTTCTAGATTTAATACTTAAATTCAGTTGTGTAGCTGGATACAAAGTCAACACCCAAAAGTGAATAGCATTCCTATTCTGGGAATATACAAATAACAACTCACTGAGAAAGAAATAAGAGAAGATGTACCTTTTGCAATCACATCAAAAAAAATGAAATACTTAGGAATTTATCTAACAAAGTAAGTAAAAAAATCTTTTCATTGAAAACTACAGTACTCTAAAAAAGGAAATTGAAAGGGATATCAGAAAATGGAAAGATATACCATGTTTCTGGATAGGAAGAACCAACATAGTGAAAATGGCCATACTTCCTAAATTACTATACAGATTTAATGCAATTCCAATCAAAATACCAATAACATACTTCACAGAATTAGAGAAAACAATCGTGAAATTTATCTGGAACCAGAAGAAATCAAGAATAGCAAAAACAATCCTGGGCAACAGGGATAAGGCAGGGGGCATCACAATCCCCGACTTGAAATTATACTATAAAGCTTCTGTTATAAAACCAGCATGATACTGGCAAAAAGACAGACCTGAGAACCAACGGAACAGGTTAGAAGATGCATAAACAAATCCAAACACATTCAAATACCTCATTTTTGACACAGGAGCCAAACACCCTCACTCGAAGAAAGATAGCCTCTTTAACGAACAGTGCTGGAAAAATTGGCTTGCCACACGCCGAAAACTAAAACTAGATATATGTCTTTCACCATGTACTAAGCTAAAATCAAAGTGGACCAAAGATCTAAACATTAAAACGGAAACACTAAATCTACTGGAGAAAAGAATAGTAAGAACTCTTGAAGACAGAGGGGTAGGAAAAAAATTTATGAACAGAACCCAGACTGCATGGCATATAATACAAAGAATCAGTGCTTGGGACCACATCCTACTAAAAGGCTTTTGTACAGCAAAGGAAATCACCAATAGAGCGGGGCTGAAACCCACAGACTGGGAAAAAATTTTTGCCAGCTGTCCCTCAGATAAAGGTCTAACATCTAGAATTTATAAAGAACTCAAAAAAAATCAACCCCCCCATTTAAAGGCCCTATCCAAATATGGGCATTTGAGATGAATAAACATTTCTCTGACAAAGAAATAAAAATAGCAAATAAATATATAAAAAAGTGTTCAACATCATTGGTCATTTGAGGAAATGCAAATCAAAACAACACTAAGATTCCATCTCACTCCAGAAAGAACAGCTATTATCGAGAAATCAACCAAGAACAAATGCTGGCAGGGCTGCAGGGAAAAAGGAACCCCCTCTCCACTGTTGGTGGGAATGTAGACTGGTCCAACCACTGTGGAAATCAGTGTGGCGGTCCCTCCGAAAATTTCAACTAGAGGTTCCATTTGACCCAACTATTCCTCTGCTTGATATCTTCCCAGAATTAAAATCATCACACCACAGCAATATATGCACAACCATGTTCATAGCAACACTATTTGTAATAGCTACATCTTGGAAACAACCTAAATGCCCAACCACCAATGAATAGCTAAAGACGTGGTTTTTCCACACAATGGAGTACTACTCTGCCATAAAAAAGGATAAACTAGAGACATTTGTAGGTAAATTGATGCACCTTGAAAGCATACTGTTAAGTGAAGTAAATCAGACATTCATGAGTACACATTGATTTTTTTCTCTGATATGAGAAAGCATAGTGTTAATAAAGACAAAGAGGTATAACAGATATTATGCAAAAAGAAAAAAAGATAGAATTCAAAAGAGGAGAAGTAGACAGGGAGAAGGGGGAAAAGAAGGAAGGAAAAAGAAAAGAAAGAGAAGAAAGGGAAAAATGTAAAAATGTAAATAAACCTGCAGTAAATAGGGAAGGGAGGGGGAATGGAGGGAGGGGTGGGGAAGAGGGGGGAAAACCAAGATATATCTTGTAAAGGTACAAATTAACTATGATGAATGTGATAACTATGTATACAATGCACCAATGCATGTCCTTGGTAAATAAAATTTAAAAAAAAATAAATAAAAATAATGAATCCTTAGTTTTCAGAGAAGAAAATCAGAGGAAATGTCTAAAATCGAAAAAGTCAAAAGTAGCATTATTAACATGTCATTTACAGAAATGGAGATTAAAAATCAAAATAAGCAACGAAAAAAGCTAAAAGTGGTTGTGTTTAGTGAGGGGCAATAACTGTTTGTTTTCATTTTTTTTTTTTACAGTGACCATTGAAAACATTTTAGATTTTTAATGATACAAATTTTTGTTTGATAAAAATTTAAAAGAAAGCAGTTTAATTTTAAAAAGAGCTAAGCACACAACTAAATGAGTTAGAAAATTAAATTACATAGACACACAGGACATATATGTATTTGAGATATATTATTAAAGATATTTATGATACATGTTTAAATTTATATATATGAATCATGAGTATAGCATATTCTACTTATCTCTTTCATTTCGCTCCTAACAATAAAGCTTAACTATTTCCCACTAGCACATAAAGTTCTATTGCATTCTATTTTTATAGCTGTATAGCATTCCATTGTAGAGATTTTCTAAGTTTTATTTATTTTTTACCTTAATGTAATGCCAGTAGATATTGGTAGATAAAATATAAAAAGCACTCTTCTTACTTCTATGAAAAAAATTAATTGTATTGTATTGGAGATTTCTTTTTTTCTTTTTCTAACAATGCTAAATTAGACATTGTTATTAAGCTTTTTACACAATATACAAGTACAGCAGAAAGTTAAATTTTTATACATGGAATAGCTAACATTTCCAAACTTTCCTCTTAAGAGTTCACATTGATTTGCAATCTCATTGATAACTGTGAAAATATTTACTTTTCAACTATACTGAATATATAAAAATTTTTATTTGATCAATACAATAATATCTTGCTGTCATTTCAGTGTGTATTTTCATAATTCAAGTAAGGCTACACCAACCATCACAAATAAGCTTCCTCTTGTTGTTTACTATTACTTTTATGGTTTCATATTTTATGTCTAAAAATTTGATCCAAGTAATTCATCTTGTTGTAATAAATCAGATGATGATTGAATTTTATTTTGTTCCAAACTGCTAGCTGGTTATCACAACATCTCTAGATTTTTTTCATTTTTCCACTGAATATAAGGACACATTTCATAAATTATGTCTTGGAATATTTCTGAACTCTCTTATGTGCCAAAACCAGATTGTTTTAATCACGGTGAATTTATCATGTTTACTATTTGGTTGTGGTGTTCTTTTATGTTATTCCTTGGGAGGTTTTCTACAGCTATTTTCAAATACTTATTTTTTTTTTCTGAAATTTGAAATATGCTTTGAAAAAGAAAAATCACTTTGCATTTTATTGAGCTTTTATTAACATCACAGGTTAATTCAGAAAGGATTAACATTTTTATCATCTATGGTTCTTTTCAGAGAGAACACAGTAAATTTTTAGCAAAGTCTTCTAAATCTCTACGAAACTTGAAAGTTTTCTTCATGAGACATTAATCAAATTTTTCTATAGTATTTATTTCTTGTTCTTTGAAATAATGTACTTTACATTAGTATTCAGAACTTGCTTGTCCATTGAAAAGCTTTTTTTGTTGTTTCAGTTTATAACTAGACACCTTATTTCTTTCTTTTCTACAAAATATTTTTTCAGTCAATCTGTACTAAAAACCATGTCATGTACTAAAGACCATAATTTGCCTCTTTTCTAAATGTCATTCCAATTGTTCCTTCTCTTGCTAACTTGCATTAATCTAAATTTCCAGGGCATTGCTAAATATAATCAATGGGGTCATACTTTTCCTGTGTCCTACTCTAACAGAACTACTTCTAGTAAAATTCAGTATAATACTCGTTATGGTTTGGATCCAAAATGTCCCCCCAAAGGCTCATTGTATTGAAGGTTTGGTTGCCGGTGGGCTTTTGGGAAGTAATTGGATCATAATAATTTGATGAAATTATTGGAAAGTGATGGAAACCAGAGGTGGGGCCTTGGCTGTCTCTGGTCCTTGGCCCTCCTCTCTGGCTCTCGGCCTCTCTGTTTCCCAGTTCTGCTCCACCATGCAACGGAACCAGCTGACCAAGGACTGAACAGTCTGAAACTGTGGGCCAGAATAAATCTTTCCTCCTTTAAGTTGGTTTTCTCAGGTATTTGGTAACAAAGACACAAAGCTAACTAACACGGCGATTGTATATATGTGTGTGTGTATCTCAAATGAACCACAGTGCTGTATATGTAAAGTACAGTAAGAAAGTTTATATTAATTTTAAGACATTTTGAATCAAAAATGTATGTTTTGCTTTTAAAATCATTTGGTCTCATCAATATTTTTCTTTTTATTTTTGACTACTCATGTAGATAATGCCATTAAACTGGTTTCCAGGAGCAAAATATCCTTGTACTGTGGTACATTATACTTTTATCATGCTGTTAAATTGTACTTGCAAGTAGGCAAGTATGTAATATTTTGTGGTTTTTCACAATGATATCCTCGTTAGATTTATATTTTCTATTTTTGTGTCATCATGGTTAGGTTCTATTGTCAAAATTATGTTAATTTTGCATGCAGAATTTGGGAGAATTATTTCTCTATTTATGGTTTAGGAAGTTTGCATGGTATTGGAATTCTCTTTGTCTTATTTGATTGTATTCAGCTCTGAAATCATTTCGGTCATACACTTCCTTTGAGGTAGATTTTGGAAATTAATTTTTTTTTAATAAAAAAATCATTCCATTCTAGTATCTTATTTATTTGCACAGTATCAATGAAAGTATATGCCACGTGTCTTTGAGGTTGTCTCCTATCCTTATTTCTAAGTCATACTGGCTCCTACTTTCCTAATTGTTACATGCCTTCATCTTCTATCGAATGTCTCTTTTTAATATACTGGCTTTTAGATATACTTTCAAATGGAGTAACGACTAAGCTGATATAACAGAAGATAACAAAGTATACTGTCTTTGGGTCCAGGTAGAAATTTAGCTCTCTTTCATGCAGAAATCCAGCTAGTCCAGGGTGGTTAGGGCCTCCATTTTGCAGAGTCAGCTAAAATCTCCAGTTTCTCCACTGCAGTTCCCCCGGCTCCAATGCCAAGGGTATTTTCTTTACCCATATGGCTGAGGTGGGATCACTGCTAAGTCTGCATTTCAGAAGGGGAAGGGGAAAAGGGAGGAAGTCCAAACCTACACATTTACTATAAAATAAGTAACTCAAAAGGGGCAGCCATCCCGTCTGCTTACATCCACAGGAAAAGCTTAGTCATGTGGTATACAGAGCTACAGGAAGACTGGAGATTATGGTCTCTGCAAGACCATCATGTGCATTATTGCTGTGAAAGAAGGAGAGACTAGATTTGGGAAGGGACTCACAGTCTGCAACAGACATATGTATTCATTTCTATTTTGTTTTTAATTAATAACATCCTTTTTTGCTTTCCTTACTTTTTGTCCTTATTGTCATTTTACTACCTTCTGAAATTGATGTTTATGTGTAGTGTTAGGATCGTTTGAAACGTGGTCTGTTTACATTTGTGGTAGAATAGCGTCTCTCCACTGCCATGGAAGTTAAATATGGAAATATGATTTGTTTTGCACAATGAAATATGAATAGAAGCAATGTGTTTTTCTCTTTGTTGAGGAGGGTAGGGTTAAAGGACAGTGCATATTTCTGCACATTCCCATTCTTCTTCCATGGTTATCATGCAAGCCTGCACTAGTCTGGGAAATTATAAATGAGCAAAACAAAGTATAATATAGGGGAGAAACAAACTTTTGCCTTAAGTCATTCATATTTTTTGCTATTATCTGTTATAGGAAAAAACTTTTGTACCTTGATAGATACAAATGCTACATTCATTTAATTTCAATTTTTTATTTCTAAAGGTAGGTGCTAAAGCCACTACAATATATGATGACTTGTGCAAAAGCTGTAACTGTTGAAAACATGTACGTTCTCTGATTTGTTATATAGAGTTGGCTCTATTTATTAGCTATGTATTTATATTAATGTTTATTTCTTTATTAAAATATTTATTTGCTTTTATATTTTTTCATTTTTAAATAATTTCAAATTTACACAAAAGTTAAAAATGGTACAAAGTGTCCATATATATCTTTCAACCATATTCTCCAATTGTTAACATTTCTGAACCTTGGAAAAGAAGTTTACACATGATGAAGAATTGGTTTTTAATTTTCAGAGTATATTTTCTGAAACTTCTCTCACAAGTCCACAATGTACCATAAAAATGAGGAAATTAATGCTAACCCATAGATCTCCTTCACATGTACTAATGTCTTAATGTCCTTTATATGTTTAGTTTCCAATCCGAGATACCTATTGTCAAGTTGTAATGATCTTGTCTCACACAGTTGCTTGGTTTTTTTCCTTGATTTCATGAGGTTGATAGTTTTGTAGAGTACAAATCAGTTCTTTTAAGGTTTCCTCATATTTCTTCATGATTTAAGTCTTTTGTCAGAAACAGCACAGAAGTGCTACTATATTCATCTTAGTGCGTCACACCAGGAAACGCATAGAGCCAATCAGTCCCATTATTGATGATGTTAACTTTTACCACTTGGTGAACATGATATGTAACAAGTCAATTAATCCATATATTAAAAGGTAATTAATAAGAAAATAACAATTATTAACAAATGATTAATAAGCATTCATGGAGGGAACTTTAAGGCTTTGCAAATATTCTGTCCCTTATCAGAGTTTTTGCCTGGCAGTTTTAGAATCCACTGATGGTGCTTGACTGAATCTATTATAACTATGATGGTTACCAATTTTTAAATTTCACCATCCCTTCTACACTTATTAGCTGATAGTCAACTATAGGGGAGTTTTTTGTTTCATAAAATTATGAACTAATTAATATTATAGATTCGTAGACTTTTATTCAATAGGATAATAATCTACCAATTCAGTCAGTAATTTAATAATTCAATAGATATTTAATTATCATCCCACAATATTGAATATAACAAATTAAATGAAAATAATTCATTTTGTCATTATTCATTTTATTTTTATTTTATTTATTTATTTATTTATTTATTTATTTATTTTTTTTTTGGTGCTGGGGATCGAACTCAGGTCCTTGTTCTTGTAAGGCAAGCACTTTAACCATTGAGCAGGATTTGGCCAGTCAGACGGCATTCAGTCTAGGTCCTGTGCCCTTTTGTACTTTGTTTGGAGACTCTTACTTTCTAGTTCAAAAAGATAGTCCAGACTGATTTGTATTCACTCTACCTTAATCCTGTAGTTGGCCATTTATCTAAGAAGCCCTTTTTTGTATTGTAGAGAATGGTATTTAGAAATGAGATCTGGGCACTGGGTATATTTATTGCTATGGGATATCATTGCTTCTAGATATCCAGCTTAAAAAGGAAAGCTCTGTGTGTGTGTGTGTGTGTGTCTGTGTGTCTGTGTGTCTGTGTGTTTCTGTTTATATACATATATTGATAGCTGGGTAGATAAGTAGATAATTAAAAGCCATTAATTCATAACAATACCTCTAATTATAAACTAACACAATTTATTCTAGGTTTCCAGTTCCTCAGATTTGTAAAGCTGTTGAAATTTTCTACTTAAACAATCATATCTGTACTGGGCAAGTTTTGTTTCTTTCCTTTACATTTGATATGCTTTTATCTATCTTTTCTTTATTACATTAGCTAAGACTCAGTGGGAATGGTGACAGTGAGCATCACTGTGTTATGCGTGATCTTAGGCTAGAAACATTTCACTACTGAGTTTAATTTTAAGCTGTATGTTTTGGAGAGATGCCCTTTTTCAGACGAAGGAAGTTTCCTTCTATTTTTAATTTTCTGAGAGTTTATCCTAAAAGGATGTTAAATTTTTGCAGAATGGGTTTTCTGCACCAATTGATAAGGTCAAGTGTTTCCTTCTAGGGTTGTTAGGTTATCAGTGTGATGGATTACCTTAACTGATTTTCAGATGCTGAAACATCTTCGCATTTGCAAAAGAAACTCCACTTGGTCATGTTCTCTGTATTCGATTAGCTAATACATTGCTTGAGGTTTTTGTATCTATGTTCGTGAGAGATATTGATCTGTAGATTTCTTTCTTGTATTGTATGGGTTGAGTGTCAAGGAGACGCTTGAACATAAAATGAGTCAGAAAATATTCCCTATTTTTCTGGCTTCCAGAACAGACTGCCTAGAATTGGTGTTTGCTTTCTGTTAATGTTTTGTAGAATTCACTAGTGAAATCCTCTTGACTGGACTATTTCTTAGTACAGAAGACTTTAAACTGTAAATTCAGTTATGTAATAGGTTTTGTTGTTGTTGTTGTTTAGTTGGTTTTGTTTTCGATCTTTTGAGACTTGGTCTTGCTATGTAATTCAGGCTGGACTCGAAATAATGGCGATCCTCCTGCCCCAGCCTCCTGAGTGCTGGGATTATAGCTGTGCACCACCTTGCCTGGTCAATGCTTTAATAAATGTAGCACTAAATTAGCCATTTCATCTTAGTTGAGTTTGTGTTTTCCAAGGAATTTGTTGATATCATTTAGCTCATTGAGCTATGCATCTAGTTGTTCAAAATATTCCTTAGTATTTATTTAGTAACTGTGGGGATCTATAGTGATAGCCTTTATTTCATTTCCGATATTAATAATTTGTACCTTTTCTCTTTTTCTTTGTCAATATTGCAAGAGACTTATGAATTTTGTTGGTACTTTCGAAGAACGAGTGTTGGCTTTATTGCTTTTCTTTGTTCTTTTTTTGTTTTCAATATCATTGTTCTCTGCTGTAATCATTTTTTTCCTTTTTTAAATTTTATTTTAGTGGTACATTTTAGCTGTGCATAATGATACCATTCATCATAGGGAATTTGTACCTGTACACAATATATCTTTCTGCTTCTTTTTTTCCCACTCCCCTCTCCTCCTTTCAACTCTATTTTTGCTTTATTTGGATTTAATTTGCTCTTACTACAATTTTGTAAAGTAGACACTTAGAGTTTCTTTATTTAAATCATTTCTACTTGTCAAAAATAAGCTTTTAATGCTGCAAATTTTTCCCTGACACACGACCTTCACTAGATCCCATCAATTCTTGATATCTTGCAGTTTTTAAAATTTGCATTGAGTTCATGTTGTTTTCTCATCTTTCTTGAGTCTTCTTTTTTGACCCATGGATTATTTAGAAGTGTGTTGTTTAATTTCCAAGTGTTTTACAATTTTCTTATTTTCTTTCTTTCTTTTTTTTTTTTTTTTTTTTTTTTTTTTTTTTTTTTTTTTTTTTTTTTTTTTTTTTTTTTTTTTTTTTTTTTTTTTTTTTTTTTTTTTTTGGTTATTTTCAGTTAAACTCCATAGTAGTCTGAAAGACACTTTCTATTATTTTAATTTGTTGAGGTTTGTTTCATAACCCAGAATATGATCCATGTTGGTGAATACTTCATTTGCACTTGAAAGGAATGCATATTCTGCTGTTGTTGAGGGTTTTAAAAATTCATTTCTTGTGGGCTGTGGCTATAGCTTGGTGAGCCACTGTTTGCATGGTCTATGTGAAGTTCTGCTGCAATCGCCAGCATTGAAAAAATATATATACTGTCATTTTTTACTACATTTTAGGGGTTGCTTTAAAGATTTTGAAATATGTACTTCACCTTTTGCAATCTAGTTAAAATTAGTATTTTATCATTTAAATTGGAGTATAAAAATCTTATTACTGTCTAGATAGCTTTGCATTTCATTCTTTTGTGTTCTCATATATTACATTCACATGCACTGAAAACACCAATAGAACAAATTTTCTTCAAACTGTCAAACACACTTAAATCACTAAAGAGAATATAGGTAAGCAACTGTATTTACCCAGATACACACTATTTCTGTTGTTCTTTCTTCATTCCCAATATTCCAGATAACCTAGCTCTGCTGGTATCAATTTCATTTAATCCAAAGAACTTTACTTAACAGTACTTCTTGAGAAGGACTGCTAGCTATGAATTCTGCTTCCTTTCACCGGAGAATGCTTTTATTCACTTTCATTCTTAAGAGATATAAAATTTTAGGCTGATATTTTTTCTTTCAGCCCTTGAAAAATGTTGCACCACATTCTTTTGCCTTCTCTGGTTCCTGAGACAAAAATCCATAGTAATTTGAATTGCTCCCTTATAGGTGATGCATCAGCTTCCTCTAGCTGCTTAAAAGACTTGCCATTATTTCTTCATATATTTTTTCAACATTATACTATTTTGCTTCCCCTTCCAAAATTCCAGTTACACAAATGTTAGACCTTTTTTCTTGACCCTCGTGTTCTTGGGGTTCTGTTTTTATTTTTATTTTTATGTATTTTTTTCAATTTTATTTTCTTTGTTCAGATTAGATAAATTCTATTGGTCTATCTTCAACTTTCCTGACTCCTGTCATCTTTATTCCACTACTAAATCCATTCAGTGAGAGTTTTGTTTTTCAGTCTTGGTTATTTTATTTTTCTGGGCCAAAATGACCACTTTGGTCCTTCTTTTATGTTGTTTTTGCTATGACTTTATTTGTATTTGTTTCAAGAGTGTTCATTATTACTTGGGAAATTTTTTTCTTTTTTTTTTTAACTTGGGCAACTTTTAAAAACACTGCTTTTAAGTCTTGTCAGATAAATTTGGCATATCATCTCACTTTTGGGCATCTGTCTGTGTTACATTCAGAATTCAGAAGAATAGAGGGTGAGAAACCTAGTAAACTCTCCACTACTTCAAAACAATTTTGAATTCTTTTGAGGCATTCTTTCCAAATCAACCTAATTCTATTTACTTTTCAAAATCCTCAGATTTTTAAAATTGTCTATGAATTCTGTCCAGGTTTTTTAAGTTCCATGTAGTGAAAAGGAAAGGATATAGTGTGCTTATGTCATTTTCCCCAAAACCAAAACCTCCATTTTTAGTTTACGTGATGTACTTGTTTGTCTTTTTCCCCTAAATCTTCAGTGATATTTGCAAAATCTATTAGAATTTAGATGCAATAAAATATACTTATTTAAGGAAACAATTTTATGAGTTTTGATAACCATGTACATTCATGTAATTACCAGCCTAGAGACAGAAAAATTCCACAATTCCAAAAAGTTTATTCACTCTCCTTTCTAGTCAATCTCCAGCGCTGCCAAAGGTAGCCACTGTTCTGGTTTTTAATCACTGTACGGTGGTTTTACCTCTTCTAGACTGTCATGTACACACCATCATAAATGGCGTATGCTTTTATACGTAGCATTTTACCCTCTGTATTTTGAATTTTTTCTTGTGTTATGGTTAATCTCTTAACACCATTGAATAAATGATTTGTATCAGCTATATTTTCCATTTAGTTCTCTCTTAAAGTTTTCATATCTCTCCTGCTATTTCCTATCTCTTTACCTATATTTTACTAAAAATTCTTTTTCATTTTTATGATAACTATTCCATCATAAGTTCATCTGTGAGTTTATTTCTATTAACTACTTTTATTTTTTTACTATGGGTTACATTTTTCTGTTTCTTCACATGTTTAGTAACTTTAGTTGTATACTGGACACTGAGGACTATAGATTATATAGATTCTGGTCTCAGTTACACTTCTCTAAAGAGTGTTCTGCTTTGTTCCAGCAGACGTCTTCAATGATAGTGGATGATCTTGCTTTTTAGAGGCTTTAACTTTTGTTAAAAAATCCATGTCACTTTTGTCCTTAGTCTCACAGTATATCCAATGTTTCTAGGATTAGGTCTGCACTCCTAAGGTGTACCTTTTCTGGTGTTTTAGTGGAAATCCTAAATTGCTTAATGAGGACTCTAACCCAACAAGAGTTCTACCAACTCTTTCTCACTAGTGGTGGTGGGTGCTGAAATCTCTGCTCAGTGTTTTTCAGCCTTCCAACTACCACCTTGTATTGGGCTCCCTGTTGGCTAGCCCCATTCATGTGAGTCTCAGGACTTAGGCAAAAGCTTTAGAAAAGTTTGCTTAAGATTTAGGGGTTTGACCATCTGTGGCTCCCATTTTTCTGGACTTTCCCCTTAAATTTTCAAAGATTCTGAACTAAAAATTCTGATTCCTCAGCTCAATAAAATTTCTTCAAGGTCATGTAAATTGTAGTCCTGTCAGTGGGAAGGGAACTGAATAAGTGCAGCAATCAATTAGATTAGTTTCCTTCTTTCAAGGGTCATACGTCCACAAATTTTTGTCACTTTCCAACAAATGTGTTTTAAATAGTTATGAATTTTTCAAATATTATGAATTTTTCAAAATAGTTATGAAATTTCAAGTATTATTTTAAATATATATTTTTATTTTTGAGGTTTGTTTCTTTCCTTGTTTATAATTTAATGAATCAATAATATTCTCTTTGGCAACAGCACAGGTAACCTGCATTATGTCAGATACATAAAATCAATATAGAAATCATCCAAAAGCTTTGAAGTCTTAGAACTGAAGACTTTCTGCATTTGTAAATTAATGATTTTTGAGGGAGAGGATGATCTAAAATGCTATAACATTTTAAAGATGCTATAACATTTTAAAATCTGTAATGAAAGTGAAAAACCTACCAATACTAGTTATTAAAACTCACAAGTTATAATAACATAAAACATATTTGTCATTTTAGTTGATTTTCAATGTTTATACATGCAATATATATTACAAATATGTGTGCCATAACAATACCACTCAAAAGAAAATAATTATGTATAAAATACTTATGATAAACAATATTATTGTATTTGTTTGATACATTAAGGAATTTAATGGTTTTGGTTTTCAAGTAAATGACATTAAATATATATTTTTTTAATTTGTCTCAGAGTTCATAACTGTTACCAGGAAAATGCTCAAGTTGTGTTTACATTAAGCAGAGTTCGCAACTTTGCTTTTGATTACCATTTTTAGTCAGGATGCTTTTGTTTTATGTGTGTTTTTGTTTTGTGTTTCATGTGTATTTTGTTTAAGAGTATTTTTTTCTATGATTCAGTCATATCTGTGTTTGTTCATGGGATAGAATTGCTTGGCCTATTTATTTCACCTAATTTTGCTTTTTTCTATTAAGAATCTTTCTATTTTTGTTGTAGTTGTTGTTCTGTGAAGTTTATGCAACAGTGTCTACATTTACTTGCTGTAATATAGGTGTGCAAAGAATAAGCTTTACTTGTTATCCATTGCTGATTACATTGTACCTTCATTCTTCTATTCCAAATGATAAGAAAGAAAACTTATTATTTGTCTGTTAAATATAACTTAATCTCTTTCAGGTAAATTGATCAGATTCTAGATTTAAGCCCTGTCAGTTGGGAAATTCTTTCTCTTTCTTCTCATTTTCTTGAGGTGAACTGGATCTGGTGGTTCCTTGGTGAGGGGAAGGGAAAAGTGAATCCATTCTTCTGCCATCCTTTGATCCTCAGTAAACCATACTGCCAAAGCATTCCTGGTAATATTTCTTGGTACAGCAAAAATCCAGAGCTGACTTAGCACCAAATCGGCTCTCATTATGTAAGTCCTCTGAGTAACATCCAGGATTCCTGACTGATCACTAGCTTGAGTTGCCTCGTTCTTGTTTCTATTTTGTGACACCATTATGCACCCCAATGGGCTCACCAGCCAACATTTTTCAGTTACGTTCTGTGTTTTCCCACTTCATCCACCAGCGCAGGAAACTTTTGAACCATCTCCCTTCCACTTGCAGGCCATGGCTGTAGCATTAAGGAGAGTAAGTGCATTGGTTTAAGCCTATTTGCCTAGTATCTTTCTTACTTGTTCTAGAATATGGAGTAGATTATGAAGTTTCTCTGGGAATTCTACAGTCTTTCCAGGTCCTCCCAAAAAAGAGCAAAGCAAATAGTTTGTCATTTTAGAAATTATCATCTACATACCTTTATAAATCTTTATATAAATTCTTATTTTGGAAAGATCATACCCTTTGTTGTTGTAGTAGTCATATTTGCTTTGTTTTCCTGTTTGTATTTTATTTTCATGAGAAAATACCTATATGTAATATTCATTTGCTTTGTGGTAGAGTTTTTGGTAAATATTATTGTTATGGCTTGTGTTTAGCTGCCCACCCTGCCCAAGGCCTCATGCAGTCATAGATGGGGCTTCTTCAGAGGTGGCTGGATCTAGAGTGTGTGATTGATTCATGGTGCAACGATAGGATTAGGGTGCTAGGGTTAAGGAAGCTGGGATTAAAGCTGTTTGATTACTAAATTAGTCCACTGATTGGTTTGGCACCTGCCCTAAGCTGGGTAGCCTATAAAGAATATAAAAGGGGAAGAAAGAAGCTGATACGGTTGCTTGTTGGTTCACGCGCTTGCTTTTACTGTCTTCTGATGCATCAGGTGGGCTGATTAAAGCATAGAGCATAAAAGGCTTCCTCCTTCTGACTCAGTAGGTCTGCAGTGAAGCCCAAAGATGTGCATTTCTCACAAATTCCCTGTTGATGCTAGCGATGCTGGCTCAGGGATCACGGTTGGAGAATCACTGGTTTAAAATTTGTCTTCAGTTGACTAAAATCCGTCATCATCTATCACTCTCAGCATACTTCCTGCTAATACACTATGCCTGTGTTTCCTTATTTATTCCTGCTATACCTCAACTGATGCTTCATCAGAGAGGGTCCATAGATGCCACTTGCAGACTGCTTGCACACCTGAGCTGTTTTTCTAAGGAAAGGAGTTGTTAGGATTTATATCTAGATGTTCCCCCCAAAGTCTCAGGTGCTCACAAGTGGGACTTTGGAGAGGTGACTGGATCATGAGGCTGTGATAGTCGTCAGTGGATTAGTCCACCGATGATTTTGTAGCTAAATGTAATGTTGGAAGGTGGAGCCTGGTGGAGGGAGGTGGGGGCTTGGCCTGCAAGAACATACCTCCCTCTCCTGTCCCTCCCTCCATTCTCTCTGCTTCCTGTCTGCCATACAGTCCTGCGCAGCTATTTCTCTGCCTTGCCTTGGAGCCAGCTAACTATGGACTGAAATCTCTACTGTGAGCAAAAATAATCCTCTGCTCCTTTAAGTTGTAGGTGTCAGGTATTTTGTCCCAGGGATGTGAAATGTGATTAAGATTGGATTTCGGTTCTGTGGGACGAGCCACTTCTTTAAGGAACCCAGAGTACTACCTGAGATCTACAAAGGCATGTATTTGGTCTTCCTTACCTGTCTCCAATATTTAAAAATTTGTCAGCCAATTTTTATTTCTTTGCTTCTGATTGTCTGTCTTTCCAAGTTGTATCTTATTGGCAAGGTTTTTCTGGTGTTTTTGTTTTTGTTTTGTTTTTTTAAAATCTTGCATTGTCAGTTTCAACTAATTTCATTCAGGGCAGCGAAACCAGAATGTTTTCTTAACAGGAAATGAGGTCCTGAATATTTTGCTCTTATGACCATTTTAGTTTCAAGCATGTTTTATTTTTAAATATTCGAATCACTTACCTCTCTAGATGTATCAGTCAATATAGGTTAAGAATATACAGTAACAGCATTTCCCCAAATCTTAGTGACTTAAAACAACAAAATGTTTTTCTCAGTTACTTTATATGTCCCTTGCAGATTGGCAAGAACAGTCACATTGTAATATTGCTGCTCAACCTGCCAGGTGGAAAAGCAGATGTAGCAAAGCACACAGGTTCCTCTGCTCACATCTCGTTCAACAAGACAAATCCCAAGGCCACAACTGAGTTCAACTGGGGAAGAAAGTAAGCCAATAAATCCTATTGCATTCCCAGGGAGGAGAACCCTGATGGCTTCCACACACAGATTTCCCTACAGTAGATCCTGTGTTCACAGCTGAGTTTACATAGGATCTGGACCAATGTCTTTTTCTATTCTGAAGCTTCCTTATCCCTTCACTGCTTGCTTTCAGAAAGCCAGAAGGTTGCATATATTTCCACAATTCTGTTCTCTTCTACTTCCCACCCAGGCCTACAGTGATAGGACGGATATCCACCTCTCCAGATCTCATTCTTCTCCCACGCAAAATCCTTGTTTTACAATTGAATCCCAGTGATCAGATGGCAAGTAGAGAAGCTCTTTGTAAACTTAGCACAGTTCTTTGAGTTTTACTGTTCTTGGGCAAGTTTAAGAAGCATGGCCTAGGCAATCCTGTTGCTTTTGCTTTGACAGCTCTAGAAAAGACTAATTTATACAAAACTAAAAAGTAACTGTATTAAAATTCTGAACTCAAAAAAGATCAAACCCTCCAAATTTAAAGACCCTATCCAAAAATGGGCATCTGAAATGAATAAACATTTCTCAGATGAAGAAATAAAAATGGCAAATAAATATATGAAAAAATGTTCAACATCATTGGTCATTCGAGAGATGTAGATCAAAACAACACTAAGATACCA
>PVJO010026461.1:0-21096 GCA_004026905.1 Hystrix cristata
GGTTGGTGAAGTGTCAGTAAAGGCTTTTTGGAATGTAAAATAGCAGCCCGGCCCTTGTTGGAGGTTCAGAGGGATAAACGCAAGCATCTTGGATGCTGCCATGACCTGTTGCCTGCTCACTGGAGAAAGAAAGTGGCGGTCTAAAGAATTTTGAGAAAGGTTTTGCAGACTTTTAAAAAAGTATTTTATGGCCAGGCGTGGCGGCGCATGCCTGTAATCTGGCTCTTGGGAGGCTGAGGCAGGAGGATCAAAGTGAATTCAAGGCCAGCCTGGGCTACACAGTGAGTTCAAGGGCAGCCTGAGCTACATCACAAGACTCTGTCTCAAAAAACCACACACACAAAAAGTATTATTTCATGTATTTATTAAAACTTACACAATTAGGAATGAGGGAAGGAGAGAAGGAGTGGGGTTGGGAGACTCCAGGAAGAGTCCATGGCCCTCCTGGCGGAAAGCCCTGAGAAGAGGATGCGACAGGGACTCTTGTTTTTGTACCCTGGCTCTGAGGGTGTCTCTCCCCTCCTGGGCCAGTGCACCCCACACAAGCAGACCTTGTGCCTGTAGAGTCTGCCTGTGTGTGTCCTGGGTAGGCACAGCAGGCATTAGTGTCTCTGTTTCGCAAATGAGGAAACAACAGGTGGAGGGAAATTATTTTTTTAAATAGATTCTCTTGGGTTTTGTTTGTTGTTTTGAGATAGGGTCTTGCCTTGAATTCACTGTGTAGCCCAGGCCGGCCTTGAACTCACGGCGATCCTCCTGCCCCAGCCTTCCAAGTGCTGGGATTATAGGCGTGTGCCACCATGCCTGGGTAGACCTTCATTTTTATTATTTTTCTTTTTTCTTTCTTCTTCTTCTTTTTTTTTTTTTTTTAGCAGTTTTGGGTTCATACTAAACAGAAAATACAGAGTGCCTTTATACCTCTCCCCCTACACACAGCCTCCCTACTACCCTCCCCCACCACAGCGGTGTGTTTGCTATGACTGATGACTCTACACTGATACCATTGACAGCGAGGTTCACTCTAGGTGCTGAACATTCTGTGTAGTGACACACGTCCACCTCTATGGTGACACACAGTAGTTCCTCTGTCCTGGAGACCCTGTGTGCTCTGCCTCAACATCTCTTCCTGCCTGGCACCAGCCCTTGGCAACCGCTGGACGGTCCACTATCCCCGTGGTCTTGACTCTTCCTGAATATCCTAGAGTTGGGATCATGTGTGTCAGCCTTGCAGGTGAAGAGAGCCCGGTCCATCAACCGGATGCCTCACACCTACGCCAGCAGCTCCCTCGCTATATAAGGTTTTGGCAGCACCGTGCCTTTTGGCCAGCTGTTCTGGGGCTCGGCCTCCCTTCTGAGAATTCCTATCCCCGTAACTGGGCATTTCCACCAAACTTTAGAGTGGACAGAAAGCCACGCGCTCCTGCCTCCAGTGTCAACTTCTTGTCTGACTTTCCAGTGAGAACATAAACTCATCGAGGGCAGAGATGTCTGTGTGCTTGGGACACTGGCAAGAAGCTAGAGGTTCCCCTTCGGGGAGGTTCACACTGCGATATGGAGCTAAGTGCAGGGTGCTGGAGTTTGGTCTCTTGGTAACAACAGTGTGAGCTTTGTGACTTCAGTGCACGCGGGCTCTCATGGGTGTCCTGTCTCTGGCACCGGATCTATGCTTTTCTGTCCCTGTCTCACGCCAGTCCTGCCGGGCAGGCTCAGCAGGCGTTGATCTCCGTCCAGGGTGGGGAATACAAGGTCTGGGTCTGGATTTGAGTCTGCGGACATTTGTTTGCTCTGACAGCCAGATGCATCATGCCAAGCGATGAGTCTACAGCCCCGATCCTCTGGCTTCTAAACCGTGCTCTTTTCCCCACCGCATTTCACCCCGCCTTCTGCAAGTGGTTACACGTCGTGATGTTTACTGGCTGACCTCCGTGTGGACAGGCTCTGCACTAAGTCCTCCCGAACATTATTTATCACACTTAGTCTTGGGGCCACCTAACAGCAACAGAGTCAGAATTTGAACTCAGGTGTGTTTGGGCTCCGAAGCCCTTGCCCCTGGCCTCTCCCTGTCCTGCCTCTGGCTGGGAAGAGGGCAAGCTGCGGTATGTGCCCCAAATGGCCTGAGAAGTCTCCCGACAACCACCTCCAGGTCCAGGGAAGCAGCACGAGGAAGGAGGGTGTTGTGGGCTTTCTCCTGTTCCATCTTCCCTTTACAAATGGCCAATGGTGGCCGTGCACTGTCAAGTGATTTACCCAAGGGAGGTACGGAGCCCAAGGAGTGGGGGTGCACAGAGAGCACAAATCAGGAAGCACCTGTTTCTTCACTATGGGTTAGTGCAATGCACCCCTAACCCAAGATGGAGTCGGGAGACGGTGTAGGGACACTTGAACTCCTAGCCTGTGTTTTCCCCGTGCATTGTGAATGCGGAGAGGGGAGAAGAAGCCAGCCCTGGGTAAGTGAGGCAGAGGTTGCCTTCTGCCTGCTCTTGGGGCTGCAATTGGGGGCGCTGACACCAGAGGGAGCTAGGCAGCCATCGTCCTGCCCCAGGGAGCCGAGACCCCGCTGTGTGGCTGGGGCCACCAAGGGAGGAAGACAGTGTAGAGGCCTCACCAGACAGTGGAGACCTGCCCCTTAGTGGTCCTGATTTGGATCTAGGGTGCACACCTCTGCACCCCAACCCCACCCCAGCTCTCCTTTTGCCAGTTGATCGTGGAAATGACCTTCTGCTATAAAGACACAGGTGTCCTGGGAGTGCTAACCGGAGTTACCCTTCTGGAACAGGCCAGGGGCAAAGGGGGTTGCTGAAGCTGCGCTGGCCCCACCCCAGAATGAAAAGCTCCTGAAAAATGCAACTGCAGCCCCCGAATCAGCCCTGGCGTCCTCAGACCGGGACACTTCCTGAGTCTGGGGACTCAGCACTGTTGACTGTGAGTGCTGTCTGCCTTGGTTCACAGTCACCCGGGGCCTGAAGAGCGAGTCTGAGAGGTGGCAGGGACTCTGGCTTTGCGCAGACCAGGCGGGTTAAAGCCATCACTCGGAGCCGTGCAACCTTGAGATTCACTTCCTTGCTCTGGGTGGCTTTCACTCACCTTCGAATGGGTCGCGTATCCATTTTAAAGTCACAGCCAGGGGACAGTCCTCAGCCCTGCTCTGTCCTACCTCTTGGTGCCCTTTTGCCCAGAGGGTGACTTCTTCCTCCTACACACAGGTTCTCGGCCACCCCGCTCTCAGACCCATGCCCTCTGATTTGCCTGTTTCATCCTCTTCTCCATTCTCTTTACTTCTTGTCCCTCTTCTCCCCCGTCTCTTTTCCTTTAGTGGCCTCATCCAGGTTCACGACTTCAAATACTCATATAGCAGTGACCTCCCACTCACATGGCCCCCGGAGTGTCTGAGGGAGCCCTCGAGTGACACCGTCCAACCCCGAGCGTCTGGTTCCTGTCCTCCTCCCAGACCTGTTCCATGCATCATCACAGGGGGAAAGAGCAACTCCAGGCTTCCAGCCCTGCATGCCGAGTATCCAGGAGCCATGCGGCTGGCTCCTCTTCTGTCCCCCATATTCCCTGGGCACTAGGAAATACAGCCAGAAGCTGGCTACTTTGTCCTTCACTGCCCACATGGTGCCAGGGCCACCACCCTCTGGACCTTGATTATGGTAACAACCTCCTACCTGCTGTCCTTGCTACCTCTGTACTTGGAGAGTACCCAGGATACTCTCGCTCCAGCAATCAGAGGGAGCCTTTGACCTGCAGTTCACATCTGATCCTGCCCCTGCTCGAAATCTTTCATTTTTCTGATTCCCCAGAGTAAAGCCAAAGTGTGAGAGTGGCCTTCCAGTCTTCATGGGATCCAGTCTTCGCCTCCTCTCTGACCTCAGTTTCTCAGGCTCTTTTCTCCCTGGGTCACCTGGCTGCCTGGCCTGTTTGGTATTTCCTGACCAGGCGTGCCCTATGGCCTATGCACCAGCAGCTGCCTCTGCTTGGAGCGCCCTCCTCCCTAAATCTGCGTGGCTCCTGGCCTCATTCCTTCACATCCTTAAGTGTTACCTCCTCGAGGGCATTCAGGATCCCCCCAGCTCTGACAGCCCAGGGACCCTCGGCTTTCTCGGCTGCTTCCCATCTTATTTATCACCTTCTGATCTTCATGCATTGTGTTTTTTGCTTATTTGTTTGATCTGTTCTCATCCCCAATTACAATATAAGCTCCATGAGAGCAGGAATCTTTGCCTGGTTCACTCACTGGTTTGTTCCAAGCACTAGGACAGAGTCTGTCACATAGTAGGCACTTAATAAATACTTGTTGATTGAAGGTTATTGTGTGGCAATTTCAAGAGATCTTGAATGCAAAGCCCATGTGTTCCTAACACTGGGATCCTTCAGTAGATGATACAGTGATTGTGGTAGTGATGATGTTAATGGGGCCACCCAGGTGACCAGCGTAGCCTTGGAACATAACAGCTGAGGCAAAACAATGGCTGGTGGACGTGGGATCCAAGGTAGAGTATTTTCAATGGGGGAAGGAGAGGTCAAGGTGAAGAGGAATAGAGGAATAGACCTACAGGCTGGACACAGGACTCTGCAGGTAGTAGACTCTCAGTAAACCTGTAGATGCATGAAGGAATCATTTGCCTTGTCAATCTGTAGAAAACTGGCCGTGCAGCCTTGGTGAAAATGCAAGGGCTGAGTTAAAAGGACGGTGGGGCGGGCAGTGAGCTGTCTCCTCCTGGAAGGGAGTCCCGAGGTCGCCACCCTCTGTCAGGATCATGCCATCCTGCCTGGTACTTTCCGTCTCTAGGGCCCCTTGGAGGGGTTAAGAAGAGACTCTTGACTTGGGAAGCAGGTAGCCCAGGCTCCTTCTGTCCCCAGCACCTCTTCCTCATGAAAACCTCATCTTGGGCAAGGTGTGATGCAAGCAGAGCTGCCTCTAGCAGTTCATCTTGCAGGTGGAGTGATGGATAATTCCAGGTTTGGAATCCAAGCCTTGGATTCCCAACGTGCTGTGCGGGAAGCTGCTTGCCAGCTCTCCATACATCTGGCGCTCCCCACCCTCCACCGCCCCCACCTCAGATGGGAACCGAGGCCACGTGAGGTGTACCTTTCTCAGTGTGTAATCGTGGAACAGCTATTCCCTCCTCCCGTTCAGCTCTTCCATTCACTAGCAACATTCCAGGGCCCTGCGGAAAGATGCTTGCAAAGCTGAGACCAGGCAGGTGGGAGCAGGAGACAGATTAGGTTCTGCATCTGCCTGGCAATCATTCCTGACTCAGCCTCCTAGGCTCTTGCTTCAGGACCATGGGGGAAGTAAATACCCCGCCCCAGCTCCACCTGAACTGCAGGGGGTTTAGAGTTGTGCAGGTTAACCAAGCCCTCAGCTGCTGAGTGACTAGAATAGCAGCAACCAGGTTAACACTTATCTCAGGGTGGGGGTGGTCTGCCTGAGCATAAGATCAAAGGGCAGACGCGTAAAGGAAAAGAAGGACAGATGTAAGTTACAATGGTATTTGAAACTTCTGCACTATAAAAAAAGGCCACAAACAAAACAAAAATCCAACGTCGAACTGAGAGAACATACGTGCCACAAATACACAAAGCTTCATTATCGTCTTACATAGAGGGTGCTTAGAAGTCAGTCAGAAAAAGACGAACCCCCCCCCCACGGGAAAAAGAGATTGCAGGATATTAACAGGCGATTATAGAAAGAAGAAAGTTCATTAAAACATGGGTGGGGGCATTCGATTCTATTTATCGTTTTTAAAATGTGACTTTAAGAAATGGTGTAGACTTTATGTAAAACCAGCCAGATGGCAGTTTGTGCCTTTTTTTTTTTTTTTTAAGGAGACTATATATTACAGGTAGAAGTACAAATTGCTTCAATCTTTCTGGAAGGTGATTTCATAATGGGTATCAAAACCATTAGCATGTCCATTGTGTCGAACAGTAATTTTAGTTCTAGGAATTTATTCTAATCAAATTACTTAATCAGACACATACAGAAAAATTTATGTAAAAGGATGTTCATTGTAGTGTTATTTAAAATAGGAGGAAAAAAGGAAAACCATCTAAATGTTCAACAATACACTGGTTAAATAGAATGTACCCTATCCATATGAAAAAGTACCATAAAGCCATTAAAAATCATGTCCTCAAAGAATATTTGAGGCTAATAGGAAGTCTTACAATATATCTTAAATGAAAGAAACCATATGATAAAACTGTAATCCTGGTTTTCAGCAATTATATCTTTTTATGCATGCAAAAATAAAAAACTAGACAGATAGCGAATACATCAAAATGTTAGCATTGGATCACCTTGAGTGGTGGGATTAAGGGTGATTTTTATTTTTTCTTTTTCACTTGTCTGTAATTTCCATATGTTCTCCAGTAGATGTGTATTACTTTAATAATAAGGAAAAAAATGCTATTTGGGGAAAAAAAAGTGAACGCTAAGAGGAAAAGCCTTCAGCTCCTAAATGGTCTGAGTGCTGGTTGCTGTGGAAACCATAACTTTGAATTGCCCAACTTTTTGTGAATTACTTTCCTGCTCGGCAGGGTGAATGCTTGTGCTCATTCTCTGCAGCACGTGCCTAGGGTGGGAGAAAGCCGGGGCCCCCGTCTCCAGCAGGGGTCCACAGGAGCCTGGCTTCATCCTGGCTCCTTCTCCCCTTCCAGGTGAGGAGGGCCCTGGGTCCCACAGTGGATGCCGGGGGATAAAGTGCCCTAGGTGCAGACCCTGCTTCTCTGGTTAGGTTTCCCCTGACCTCTGGCAGTATTTGATGGCTCTCATGAACCAGCCTTCCCCACTCCCAGCCTGGCATCCAAAGATGAGGCCCCAGTCGTGGTGTAGGGGATGTCAGCAAGTGGCTTTATTTGTTTGATTGCACCTCTGAACAAAGCTGGGGACTCAGTTGAGCCCCAAGGACAGTTCCCGGAAGTTGGCTTTCTAAACCAAAGTTCTTCTCCTGACCCTTGCCTTCCCTGTGTGCTCTGTCTTGCCTTCCCTCTCTTGTCACTGGAGAGCAATGCCTGCCTTGAAGGGCAGCTGAAGATGAGGCACTGGGTACCAGGTACCCCCGGTCAAGTGCGAAGATGCTCTCCTGTGCCTATTCTCAGAACACGAATGTCTCACTGCCATTTGCAAATCCTGCTGGGAGTGCTAGGGTGTGGAGAACTGGTTGATTTATAGATCGAGGCAGCCACAAGTTGGAATTTTAAAAAGCAATGTGTCCTTTGAGCAGGAGCCCGGGCTGGGGGCTTTGCAGGCTGTCGCTTTGTCCCAGGGACCAGATGGAACTTGTTTTTCTGTGCACTTGGGGGTTTAACCCTTAATGCACTCCCTCCTCTGCAGCCCCATTCAGGAACTGCTGCCTCTGGGGGTGAGAAGTTAGGGGTGAGATGAGAGGGAAACCATGCATTTGAGCCTCAATAACATTTCTTGGAAATGCCACATCCTTTCAGTCCTCTGCCTTTGCTGATTATTTTTATTTTATTTAGCATACACTGGCACGTGCCAGACACTGCGTTGAGCATGTTTAGAAATATTAGCTTGTATATTCTTCACAGCCATTATTTATCTGTGATTTACAAATGAGGAAACTGAGGCACAGATAGGATAGGTTAAGCAGCGTGCCCGGGATCACACAGCTGGTGAGTGACAGAACCATGATTTGGATTTGGATACTGGCTGTCGGGTTATCAGATTTGTGTGTTTAATCATAGCACCATGGCGGGATTTCAAACAGCGGTAAATAAATCCTGCTGTTAGCCTTTTTGAGCTCCTGGGGGTGATTCTTCCAGCTTAAACTCTAAAGAGTATGAGGCGCCATCACTGTGAGATGACATCCAAGTCCTAGAGATTTGATCCTGAAAGGAATCATAGCCGTCCTTTCAGCCCCCAAAGCCTACAAATGCCCTATTTAAAAAGTGCTAGGAGGAAGGTCCAGGGCACAGTGCCATCCCTGCCCTTCCCAGTGAGTACAGACCTGGGATTGTCCACAGGATCTGGGACCCTGAGCTTGGAGAACTTCTGTTCTTTGGGAAAAGTTTCACATCCAGTGCAGCTTGTGTCCTGCGGGGGCCCCAGCCTCTGCCTGTTGACAAATTCTTACTTATTGTTGCGGTAGAAGCTGCAAGGCTCTTTGGTCCTTTGTGAAATGTTGGAGCCTTAACTCTTCCTGGGCAGAAGGAGCCAGCCATTCCTTACTCTAGGGACAGCTGCAGCGACAGAAGCCCGAGAAGACCCAGAGCTGGCGACAGAGCTGTGGCTAGAGCCCAGGTATCTAGGCCTCCCAGGTTGTGTGGAAAGAAGGCATCAGATCCTAAATGAAGCAACCTGGGTTTGTCACAGCCTTTCAAGGTTGCGTGGACACATGGGAACACTCTCTGCCCCATACGCTAAGCTTCCAGGGGACCTGGGGACCTCGGCGTGGTCTTTTACAGAAGTGACCCAGGGCTTGGAGTCAGGAGGTCGATTTGTTTTTAAATCATGATAGAGCGGCAATGCAGTCATACCACACTCGGGAATCAGCTGCTCTTTCTAAGTGCATCATCCACAGGGCTGAACCTTGCTCATTTACGTACTCGAACTTCTCATTTTAACCACTTTTTGTGGTAGTCTTTCTCAGATAGATTACAGACGGCCTTGCCGTCTTAAATAGAGTTTAAAGAACATGACTTAGCTTTTGTTAAGTGAGTTCATGCCATTGAAACATCTGCCATTAAAAACATCTGTCACAGAATGGCACCATCCTTCTGTCTGAGTCTTTTTTTTTTTTTTCTGTGGCGGCAGGGCTTGGTGGCTTGCTTTCTGAAGGTTCTATCCCACATTCCTACCTGGCTAAGGCCACACCTCTTGGACAGGCCTAGCCTCGCCCCAAAGAGGAAGTTCCCCCTTGCTATGGTCTGGATGCTGTTTGTCACCCAAGGGGTCCTGTGCTGGAGGCCTGGTGCACATTGTGGCAGGGATGCTGAGACCTTTAGGAGCTTGGAGGAGGTGCTTAGGCCTTTGGGGGTCTCCCTCGGGAGGGCTTAATGCTGGCCTCATGGCATGACAGCAAATTGTAATAAAAGAGCAAGCCTGAGCCAGGCGTGGTAGTGCATGCCTCTAATCCCAGCACTTTGGAAGGCTGAGGCAGGAGGATCACAAGTTCCACTCTAGCTCGAACAATTTAGGAAGACCCTGTCTCAAAATTTTAAAAAGACCGAGGATGGAGCTCAGTGCAATTTTCCTGGGTTCACTTCCCAATACTGAGAGAGAAAAAAAACAGAGCATGCCTCTAACTTCCTGTCTCACCATATGATCTCTCTCTTCTGCACATGGCTATTCCCTTCCCACTTCTCGGCCATACTGTGACCCAGCTAAGGAGGCGGGCTCACCAGAGGCCAAACAGGTGAAACGCCCTGCTTTCGGCTCTCAGCCTCCAACACTGTGAGTCTACTAAAGAACCCAGGTACAGATATTCTGCTACAGCAACAAAAAATGGACAAGACACCTCTAGTTACTAATCATGTAGCACAAGGAATTAGAAACCAGAGGTGGCCTCAGTCATGCAGGACAGTGCAGATGGAGCTTGGATGGGCGGCATTAAAAATGGCATCAGCTACGTGAAGGAGGCTTGGTGAGCAGGGCACTTGTCCCTCCCAGAGGTCAGAGACAAAGATGAACATAACACACTTCCTATAAGAGCACGAGAAGTGCCAATGAGGCAGAGAGAGAGAGAGTGTGTCAGCCACCTTCACAGTTGAGTCCCCTGGACCTTGGGCTGCCTCGCGCATGGCCCACACGGATTATGTGAATGATCAACCCATGACTGTGTCGCCCCAGATCATCTAGGTTCACATCACTCTCTCCATTTGCTTCCTTCTGCTGCCTCCAAGTCTTCAGCAAATATGCATACTTGCACCTCTTGACTCCTGGGTACTGAGGATGAGTGTTGGGCCGTTCCAGGACAGGGGCTCAGAAAGGAAAAGTGGATTTTGGGGAAAGGACTCAGGGCTGCTTGGGGTCCATTGGTGCCTCTCAAGTGGGCTGCAGGGAGAAAGTAGCCTGTACTGTGCTCCTAAGGGAGGCCAGCATTTCCCAGAGTCCCTTCCAGTGATGCCTGCAAGATCAAGGAAATTTTCAGGGCTATTTGCTTTTACCCCAAACCACCCAAGACTGCTAAAACTGTATTTTAAAATGTATTTTCCTCCTGTCATCTGTCACTTCTCTTGCTGCTGTCAATGATGATGAGTATCCTTATGGTCCTTCTAATTTGTGGCAGGATGGGAAACCTGATAACAGAGAGTGTCAGAGTTATGTCTAAACTCAGAGTAAGTACGCTTAGAAAGAGGCTGTGAGTCAGAGGCCTGGTTTTGGCCTGTGGGTGCTGTGACATCCGTAGATGTGACTGACTGTTACAGAAGTCCCCCAGGAAGGAGCGCGGGGCGGCAGAGTGGGAGCAGCGCGGGCTTGGCAGTGTGGGTCTGAGTGCAGACCTCTTCTGCGTCTAATGGGCTTGCGCGCCCTTCTCGGCGTCTCCGCCCAGCTCCCCCATCTATAAAAGTGGATGATAATGTAGGCTCTATGGGGTGCTCAGAGGATTAAAGAGAGAACCTATCCAGAAGAACCAGAGAGAGGCTGGAGCTTTTTCCATATCAGGTGTTCAATTAAACTTCACTTTGCACCTTCCTCCTGCCCGCTGCCCCGTCCGGTGCTCAGGTGTTCTGCGGGATGCGTGAACTCCAGAGAAGTCATTTTATTGTGTCATTTACTGTGGAGAGCCTGCTGTTTCACACCCTTACCCCGTTTCCTGCTGGCCCTGGGTTGGGGCCGCAGCTCTCCTGACACTCTGTCTGCAGAAGCGAGGACCCTCGGCCAAGGTCGCACTGGCAGGAGGCGACAGAGCCCAAACCAGCAGCCAGGGCCCCGGGGTTTTCTGGTGTTTTCCAATAGCCACAGGCAAAGGTTAATAATACCCATTTCATAGGGTTGGTGTAAGTTTTGAATAAAAAAAGTGAACTACTTGATAATATGGTTGTGCGTTCCAAAACCAGACAGCTAATTATTGAGAGTCAAATGGCAGAGATGAGTGAGCACGAAATTGCGGGGCAGTTTCCCTTTGGTGCCTCAACCCACATCTCTCTCCCCATAGACAGGGCGACATCCCTGCTCCAGCCCCGCCCCCCCCCCAGTTCCCCCATCTGTGTCTGCTCCACTGAAATGCATCACATTGCAGCAGGGTGACTGATGGCAGTTTAAACTGTTATCTGCCCCAAGGGATGCTGTGATACCAGGGTGAGGAGTCCTAAGTTTATTTAATTGATTGATTGATTGGCTTTTTGAGATAGAGTCTTGCCGCATACCTCAGGCTGGCCACAAACTTGAAATTCTCGCTTAGCCTCCCCGGTGCCGGGATTACGGGCATACACCGCCATGCCCAGCTGAACAGTCTTACACTTAAAGGAGGAGGAGGGAGAGGAGGAAATAGGCTGTATTTTCCTAATTAGCAGAGAAAAATAGATTGTACTCAATTTTAAATGTTTCCCCCTAAACTTTACTCAAATCTTACCTGCATCTCAATGCCTACACTAAGCCTTAGTATATCTGAGTATTTGATTTACCCACCCACGCATAGAAAAGCATACATAAAGATATGCCGTCGCCCTTCATATCCATGCATTCGGCATCCTTAGATTCAGCCAACCTCAGATGAAAAATATTTTTTAAATTAAAAAACATAAAATTATTGTATATATGTATGTATATACCAGACTAAACATATACAGAATTTTTCTTGTCATAATTCCCTAAACAATACAATGTAACAACTATTTGCATAGCATTTACATTGTATTAGATATGATAGGTTATCTAGACATGTTTTAAAGTATAGGGGAGAATGTATGCAGATTATATGCAAATGCCATGTCATTTTATATAAGGGACTTGAGCATCCACAGAGTTTCCCAGAATCCCATCCCCTGTGGGTACCAAAGGACAACTGTGTTATTCGTTTTACAGCGGCAGCTTGGTACTCATCATTCATCGGTTCCACAAGCCAGGACAAGGAGCAAACATGATGAGTACCAGACAAGTTGCTTTGGCGGGAAAAGGTGTCAAGTCATGAGGCAATCGACACTGACGGTTCTAGCTCGTGTGTCAAGTACCAAATACATGAGTACTGGGGCAAAATTTTTGTGTCAAAATGAGTCGAGTACCAAATTTGATGAGTTTCAAAGCAGTTGAGTACCAAGGTATGACTGTATGTATTTGATTTGCAATTTATATGGTATCTTAGTATACTATATATAAAATGACCCAAATATATGGGACTATATTTTACATATTATAAATCTGTGAAAGAGAGAGATTATAAAAGAATTATCTACTAATATACAGGATATGTATTATTACTATATAATATATAGGCTATATTATTACTATATAATATATAGGATATATCATTACTATATAATAAGTTAAGAACTAGTGAGCTGAAAGAGACACTGCTTGTGGAATTTTAGGCCTCATATATGTCTCCGGTGATGAGTTAGCTGGCACACCTAACCCCTGTGAAATTCTGCTTCTTACACCGTCACCTCCTAAGCCCCGTGCAATGCGGGTTCTGCCCGCAGCCAAATGAGGCGTCAGCAGGGTCTGAGGACCTGCTGATCCTCTGTGTGAACAATAAGAGAGAGACAGACCAAGGACATGAGAGAGAAATGGGAAGGGAAATGGGTAGCCAGGACCAGAAGAAACTTTCTAGACACAGCGTCAGGAAAGTGAGTGGAAAGGCGAGATAGCCACTGGAGGTGGGGTGAGTGGAAGTAAACTTGTAATTTGGATGACGGGGAGATCAGAGGAAACTCCAGTTAACCTGAGGTTGATCTCAGTGAGCAGCATGGAGCCGCGGTGATATCCCCCCTGAAACCTGCAGCCATCAGTTATGTAAGTCACTGGGATGAGATCTGGAGACTAGCGGGGACAAAACTCGCCAACTCCTGATTACCAATGAGGGTTAGCCCTGACCCATTCGTTTCCCTGGTTCACACCTTCATAATCCCACACTAGGCCTGGGACAGTGGTTCTGTAAACTCTACTCCTTGTCTCTTCTCCCAGATTAGCACATCCTCTCCCTCTGGGTTCCCACGTCACCATAAATTCTAATGGCACTTCTCTTACTCTGTGCCAGGAAGTGGTGTGTTAGGAACATGTCTTGTCTCTCCAGTTACATTACCAGCAACTTTCAGAAAGCTGTCAAATGCCATACCTCAGTGGTACCCCAGGGAGCAGGAGGCAGAGAGAAAGTCACCAGGAGCTCAGACTGGTGGGCTCACATGAAGTAATCTGCCCACAAGAAGCAGGGCCGGGCCACCTAGGCTGGGCTCAGGGATAGGTCTCATCCCCTGGGAAATAACCTGTCAAAAATGGCAGAACCTTCATCGAGCCTTGAAAACTAGACAAGTCACTGAAATAGGAACTTAAGATGAACTTGTCGACAAATTAGATATAACAGAAAAAAATAAATCAGTGAACCTGAAGACAGAGCAATGAAAATGATCTAAACAAACATAAAGAGAGAAAAGAAGTTTGTGTGGGGGCAGGAGACAGAACACAGCATCCAAGCATTGTGAGGCAACTCAAAATGATTTAACACATGTATAATTGGAGCACCGCTAAGAAAAGAGAGCCAGAGCAGAGCAGCAGTCTTTGGAGAGATAGGGGCCTAGCACTTATCCACAGAGCAGAAAAAGTCTTTGGCCAGGAATTTTCCAAAAGTAATGAATGGCAACAAACCCCAGATCCAAGAACCTCAGAGAATCTCAATCACAACTTGTTTAAAAACCACCTAGACTCATGAGTAAACTGCTGAAAACCACAGATGAACTCTGAAGACAACCGAGAAAAAAGGAGTGAATGCTCGTATGCCCCTCATCAAAGTATTTCTAAATGTGCATGAAGAAATATGTTGGAGGACAGAGTTAGGGAGTTCATGAGGGGACCACATGTGTAAGCCTACCCCAACATTTCTGCAGCTTTGTAGGCATTTTGATTCCTTCCTGTATATTATATTGAGGACTCTCTGTCACCTCAGTTTAATTTGATGTACAATGTACTGAGTTCAGGTGTTAGGTAGTCCACTGAGACAATAGCATCACGCCCAGATGATCCAACAAATTCTTTGGATCTGGCATTCATCTTGGTCAGTATGGGCCAATCAAAAATTATCTTCTTTTCTCTCTGATCTAGCACCTTACTATATGTTTCTCAGGTTTCTGCCAGTAAATATAATAAAACAAGTGGCAGCCGCTGGGGTGTAGGAGTCTAGAGTTTCAGGATCAGGTTGTGAACATGTCTCCCTAGGACCTGCAGCAACCTGACTTTAGAGTAAGTTGGGAGTGGCGAGGCATCTGAGTGGGGAATCAGAGAACAGAGATTTTTTTGCAAGGCAGGATCCTGGGATTGGTGGTAGCTTCTGCAGGAAAGGGAGGCTCAGTGGGGTCTGAGGTTCAGTCCTCCAAATCCACTATTCCAGTTCAAAAAGATGCCATCTTTCTCAGTCAACACTTTCTTCCACAAGACATCTCATGAGGCTGAATTTAACTTAGGTGGCAATTGATCAACCTGCAGGATCAGATTCCATTTCTGATTTCAGCTTTGTTGACCTTGAAGCTGCATGGCCTGGGAGATTCTTCTAGGGCAGTCCTAAGTATTTCCTGCTTTTCTGATTGTGCCTTGAGCCAAGAATTTAAACCTTGAGCTTGGAATTTTTTCTTTAATCTTCCTACTTTGGTCAGAAGCAGCTACCTTATTCTACTGTATTTGTATTCATCATTCCAATATGATCATCTTTTATGCAGCGCTGCCAGTCAAACCTATTTCCAGTGCCATGTCATTCTAGGCGACCGTTTGATAATTCAGAAACTTTTGCATTCGCTGCCGGTAACCTGTTCTCCCATGTCTTCCCATTGGTTTTAAGCAATTTAATTATAATGTGTTTAGTGTAGTTTTTCTCATGCTTCTTTTTCTTGATGTTTCTTATGCTGAGGCTCTTGGACCCGTGAGTTTATAGGTTTTTTTTTAAATCTCATTTGGAATATTTTTCACCATTATTTCTTCTAATATTTTTTCTGCTGTCTTCCTTCAGGGACTCTACTTATATGTATACTTGGCTACTGGAAGATGTCCTGCAGATCACTGATGTACATTCTGGGGTTTTCCAGTCTTTTTTCTCTGTGTTTCATTTTGAATGGTTTCTCTTTCTACGTCTTCCAGTTTACTAACATTTAATTCTGTATAGTATTTCTATTAAATCTCATCCAGTATTTTTTCTTCATAGACACTGAAATTTGTATCTCTTACAATTCTGTGAGGGTCCTTAAAAATATATTTCCATGTCTCTGGGAATATTTAAGCATTTCTCTACCTCCTTAAACATATGGAATATTGTAATAACTCTTTTAAGGTATTGTGTATTACTTTGATGGTTTGTGTCATTTCTGGGTCTGTTTCTATTGATTGATTTTTGCGCTCATTATGATTTACGTTTCCCTTCTTTTCGGCATACCTAGTAATTTTTTTTTAGGTGCTGGACTTTGTGTAATTTTACTTAGGTGTGAACTATTACTATCTTCTTATAAATATTCTTGAACTTTGTTCTGACATATTGTTAGTCTTCCTAAGAATAGTTTAATCATTTGGGGACTTGCTTTAAAGATTTGGCAAGTGAGATGAGAACTGCCTTGGGGCTGGTTTTGCCCCACTGCTCAGTATTCTACCTGCTGCTCCATGAATTGCAAGGTTCTCTCTTCCTGTGCCTGGTGGAAAAGTGTTCTCCATTCTGTATAAGCTCTAAAAATTGTTCGTCTATGTGATTCGGGGAGTTCTTTCCTGAACTCAGTTCCCTCACACCCAAGTGCTGGTCAGTACTCAGGTGAAAACTCAGGAGGGCCTTCTGCAATTTTCATGGTTTTCTCTCTGCCCCGGCAATGCTGGGCACCTTGATCTCCTTGGACTTAAAGCTCTCACCGCAACTCAGGGTGACCATTAGTCAGTCTCTCTGAGTCCCCTCCCTGCACTGCAACCTAGAAACTCCATCCAGGTGGTGAGCTGGGGGTAATTGTTCAGTTCGCCTTATTGATTTCTCCTTTCTCACTGATCTCTGTTCTGCACTACTGGAAGTTCAAAGTCTTAAAAATATGGTTTCATACATTTTGTTCAGTTTTCCTATTGTCTGGGGAGGCAGGGTAAACCAGATCCGTGATACTCCATCTTGGCTAGATCCAGGAGACTTTCAAACCCAGCCAGACAAAGAACCAACCCCAAACAGGAGGATCTGCCACCTGCAACCTCTCCTGCTTCCAAACACGCATCAGTTGGTGTTTACTCACAGACAGCTGAAACTGCGCTGTAGCTATTTTAAACACAATGTACTTAATGTGGGAAATTGGGTGCTTACAATGTTGCGAGACCGGCTGAGAAGAAGTCTCTAGCTCAGGTCTCCAGGAATGACTCCACCAGGAATGAAATGACTGCACGGCCTGAGCAAGGAGCGACTCTTTCCACCTCAGAAAGGAAGCCAGGGAGTCAGGAGGTTGCCATTGAGTTCCAAAGTCTCTCCGGTCCAGGGATCAGGAAGCTACCGCTCTGTCTTCCACATAGTCGAGAGACCAGATATGAGAACATGGAGGCCAGATATCTCTGCTGCCAAGCCTCTCTCCGCACACCCATGAGCAACAGCATGAAGCTCAACTGTCTCAGCTCTGGAAGTAGAAGATGGCCTGTCCTTTACTCAGCAGCAAGAGCATCTCCCTGGTGACGTGGCACTGCATCCAGACACAGCGTCCCTGAGTCAGAAGCTACCTCTCCTCCATGGCTCATTGCTCACAGGGCCTTTCTGCTCTCTGCTTGTCCTGTCTCCCTAGACAGGCGAGGTTCGGGTGGCACCATCCTCGATCCTCCCAAGGAGCACCAGGTCTTCCGGGCAACATCTGGTGGTGCTCGGCGGCTCACTCAGAGACCTCAATATTGCTTGACTCAACCAAAAATAAATTGGAAAAGAAAATTGAACATTGCATCAATTTGGAGCAAGTTTATAAATTCTGCAGCTAAGCAATACCAATAGAAAATGATAGATCGCCACGGCTCAGGGCATCCCTGCAGTGATGTATAGTCACATTAGCTGAAATACCGTATTACATGATTCTGCTTTATTACCAGTGTTGGTGGCAGACAGAAAAACAGATTACACTTGAGTTCAAATCGATAGGAACTTTATTTACTGGCCTTTTAAAAACATATTTCTGCACTTTATAAAAACATACGGTAGATGCTATTGATAGAGCTTGTCTGCTTGTTAAAAAGCAATTTTCCCCAGAACGAGGCTTTTAAGCTGTAATTTACGGCATTACTTTTTTACCTCCTTTTTCAGGGTTCTGTTCATCTGGCTGTGCTTTGATGACTTCCTTAGAGTTCTCTTGCCTTTAATTTTCTCTCCCACTTACCATCTCCCTAAACTCCGAACTCCCCAGAGCCTTGGAGCGGAATGCAGAATGGAGTAGCGTCTTCTCCCGATGGGCCCAAGGTCTCTCCCGGGAGCCCACCTCGCTCTCGCAGATCCTGTATCTGGCTTCTGGATTTCGAGGGGGCTCCCGGGTTCAGATGGCCCAGCTTCTGCATCCTGCCGTTTCCCACCACCACGGACCCTGCTTTCCTCTCTTTTCCTGATCTAAGAAGGCATTCTCTCTCCTGAGTCCTGGTTTCATTAATCCCGTGTGGTACGAACAGTGGCACAAACTCAGGCTTCAAGAGGTCTTCTGACTTCGAGTAAAATCCAGACGTCTTGAGGAAGCCTAGAAGGAAGCTTAGGGCTCTGGGCACCCAGAAGAAGCACGAAACAGACACATGCCGGGAGGCACTTGGAGGAGTGAGGACTTGGGGGTGCCATGGCTTGAATGTGTCCCCTTGAGTTCATGTGTTGGAAGCCCAGTCTGCCAGGTCATGTGATGAGGGCACTGGGAAGTGGGGCCTCTGTGGGTGAGGAGGGTCGTGACGGCGTGAGGGGCTTTGTCGGAAGAGCCAAACCCTGCTGGCTCTGTCTGGACATGCGATGCTCTCACCCAGGCTAGGTGCAGCAAGAGGCCCTCATGAGGTGTTGAACAGATGCCAGTGCCGTGCTCTCAGTCTTCCCAGCCTCCAGAGCTGTGAGCCAAAAGACCTTTATTCTTTGTAAATGACCCAATCTCTGGTATTTTGTTATAGCAACAGAGAATGTGCTAAGACAGATGGTGAAGCCAGGGTGAGCCAAGAAAAAAGAGAGATGAGCATTTCTGGAGGGGGGGAATGAGGCGGCAGAATTCTGAGCCCCGCACTTGGTGATGTGCAGAAGAGCCTGCCGGGCTGTGTGCTGGACAGAAGTGAGGAATCAGCCACAGGCACACGGCAGAGGCCCAGACTCGGCAGACAGCTAAGATTAGATGAAGACAGAAGGGAGATACCAGGGTTCCTGGGCACACGCAAACCCTAACCCTTCAGGAACCTGAACTCTGCAGTGATCTGTGAAAGCCCATGGGCTGTCCCCTGCGCCCCTGAGCAGACTGGGGACCCCCGCTGGGGGGGTGCAGAACCCGCGGGCACCAACCTCAGTGCAGGGTGCCAGCTGCAGGCTGTGCCTGTCCCTACGGAAGGGGCCGGTCAGCCAGGCACCTGGGGAGTGCGGGCTCCAGAGAAGCCAGGAAGGACATGGACTGGGCATAACTTAGAGGCTGGACTCCTCTTGTTGTCATTAATGTTTGGAATGAGCAAGTGTGAATATATAAGGATTGTAGGAAATGTGTATGTGCAGACTCCTTTCTACTCAGTTCTCTACCTCCAAAGCAACCACTGTTAGTGTGCGTGTGTGTGTGTGTGCGTGCATTTTCTACAGGAGTTTCAGAGTGGTTTTTGTTTTGATTTGTTTGTTTTATTTTGTTTTTTTGTTTTGTGGTACTGGGGGTTGAACACAGGACCTTCACATTGAGCTACTTCTCCAAGGGCTTGTATTTGCAGTCCTCCTGCCTCAGCCTCCTACGATGCTGGGATAACTGTTTTTGGGATTGGTTTGTTTTATGGCACTGGGGATCAAACTCAAGGCCTCACGAATACCAGGTAAATTCTTTACTACTGAGCTACATCCCCAGCCAAGTCTTTTATTTTTTAAGAGACTAAAATATAAAGTGAGAACATCATAAAACTTCATTTGGTAAATATTATAAAAATATTTCCTCAGTACCCAGCGACTTTGGAGAATTAGTCATGTTTAGAAGACTGCCCACCCCTCAATTTACACTCTGACTGAAGCAGCACCCCCTGGGAGTCCCTGGGCTGATGCAGACAGAGCCCTCCACTGTGGCCTCCACTGCGCATCTCGGCCCCTCCTGAAGCCCGCTCTGTGCAATGTCCCTGGCGTCAGGGTCTCAGCCGGGTGACCCTGCCTCAGATCCCTGTTCCCAGTCCTGACCCTGCACCAGCGCAGTTCACACTCCAGGCCAGACTTTGTTCTCTGTGTGTGTGTGTGTGTGTGTGTGTGTGTGGTGCAGCCACGCCCCCAAATGCCACCAGTTGGCAGGGCCCTGCATGGCTTCCTCAGCCTGAGACCTGGACTTCAGAAGAGCCGGATGCTCTCCACACGCGAATGCACTGAACACTCACATCTCTGAGAGGAGGGCGTGGCTTCCGGCTGCGATTAAAAGATGAGCCTGTCAGGACTCAGGGAATTTTAAAAACCCTGAAGATCCCCCGGCCACTAAGTCGTGGCCAGTGCAATAGGAGGCTGTTCAGCTGAGGGCCAGATTGCACAAGCCACGGGCTGCGCTGGAAGCCTCACAATGACCAGTCTGGGTGGCTAAGGTGGTTTTGGCTTCTTCTAGAAGGATGCCAGCATCCTTCATCCCATAGTCGGTGGGTGCTCAGGGTCTGTCTGCAAAGCACAGAGGTCCCTGAGCACCTCATGGGAAGAAACTCTTACTCATTCAGCACCGCAGCACCTGGCAGGGACTTCACTGGGAGACGAATCAGTATTTGTTTGGCAAGCTTTCCTTGATGAATAAGTAACTGATGATTGAACAAATGAATGAACCAACAAATGAATGAAACATCTCCTTTAAACTGTAAGGTCATGTTTTTGCAGTAATGGGGCATAAACTTACACTGAGCTATCTCCTCAGCCTTTTTTGGTGGTGCAGGGGGCGGGGAACAGATCTCATTTAGTTGCTAAGTTGCCTGTGTTGGGCTCGAACTTGCGGTCCTCCTGCCTCAGCCTCCCAGAGTGCTGGGTTCGCAAGCATGTGCCTCCAAGCCTGGCTAGTAATTTCATGTTAATGATACCTGAAGATTAGAGAAGAAGAGAGAGCCTATCTCCTAAGAAGGACGATAAACCAACTCTTTCGGCCCCCAGGGCTATGAAGTAAGGAGGCTGATTCTCAGATGACCTGCACAGGTTCTCCCTGCATCTTGCGTACTGGCCACATGCCTGCGTTGCAGGGCTAGCTTCCCCAGAGGCCCCCCAAGGCGAGGAGTATTCACTTGAATGTGCGAGTCTTGAGTGCATTCAGAAAATCATTGGCAGCCTTCGTCGGAGCCGCTTCGGCAGCTACACTGCTGTGGAGGCCAGAACTGCAGAGCAGGCGGGCAGGCGGCTCTCCGGAGCCCTTCTGAGCCGGACGCCCTCTGAGACTTGACGCCCAACGCACAGCTCGTCCAGCCTTTGGCTTGCCCGGGCTGCGTGGGGTGAGGAGGGATTTTCTTCAGCGGCATATACGTTATATAATATAATATAATTTATGTATATAAGTAATAAAACTTCTCTTGCAAAAGTATTTGTTATTTTGACATTTCTAAAAAATTTTATTTACCAAGAGCATGTATTGGTACATTGTATACACAACGATCACACTCATCATTCTTAATTTGTACCTGTATATGATATGTCTTGGTTTCCCCCCTTCTTCCCATCCCCCCTTGCACGCCCCCTCCTCTCCTTATTTACAACAGCTTTATTTACATTTTTCCATTTTTTGCCATTTTTCCTTTCCATTCTTTCTAATTCTCCTTTCCTCTCTTTCTAGTTCTCCTTCCTTTTGAATATT
>PVJO010026462.1:0-21104 GCA_004026905.1 Hystrix cristata
TTGAGAAAAAAATATGCTGAACAACCATCTATCACTCAAATTAAGAATTAGAACATTACCAGTACCATATATACAGCCATTTTTGACCTTTGAAAATAAGCAGTATCTTAATTTTTGGTAATCACTGTCTTCCTTTTCTCTACTCCTGTAACAAATATTTGCTAAGTGCCTCCAATTTGTCAGCAATGTAATATATGCTATGGATAAATCATTGAATAAAACCAGCCTAAAATCCATGCCATCCTGGAACTTAACAATCTAACAGAGATAAATAAACATATGACCTTGTATATGCAATAGGTGATTTTACATGTGTAAATATGTGATAAATGCAAACAAAAAGTAAAGTAGTAAAGGGTAAAGGGACTTCAGGAGTGTGAGGAGGTGGTGCAGTGACACGGACCTTATTAGAATGCTGCCATCTAAGCACACATTTGCTGGAGATGGGGCAATGGCTACAGAGATGTGCCTGGAGAAACTTTCATGCAGAGTGAAAGGCATGAGAGGAGAGTGAGCCTGTGGGTAACTGCAGAATATAAAGAAGCTAAAACATATAAAGTGAGCCTGTGGGTAACTGCAGAATATAAAGAAGCTAAACAGGAAAAGAGTGAAGAATTGGGTGAATGGTAAGAAAGGGGGCTCACAAACAATAGGAGTGTGGACTGGGGTGGACAGATCATATAGGACTTTGGTTCTTACACTGCACAGTTTTGAATCAAGCAGTGACGTATGATTCTAACGGATCTCTTGAGTTGCACTGAATATAAGAATGAGCTGTATTAGGCAAGAACATCAACAGCAATTTCAATTAGAGGACTCTCCTAGTGACAGCTGCTGTTACAGTGGTAGCAATAGAGACAGTGAAAAATGGTCAGACTCTGGAAATATTTTGATTGCAGAGTCAATAGGATTTCCTGGAATTTTGCATGTTGGGAGAGAGAAGAAGGAGAGGGGGAGAGGGAGAGAGTGAGAGCGAGAGAGAGAGGGAGAGGGAGAGAGGGAGAGTGAGAGAGGGAGAGAGGGAGAGGTAAGGAGAAAGAAGTCAAGGATGATTTCAAGGCTTCAGGATTTGGAGCCTGAAATATTAAAAAGTTGGGTCTGCCATCAACCACATGATTTGATCCCCTATCACCTTGTGTCTTCATCTCTTCAACCTTCCTCAAGCATCCTGCTCCTGTCTCATTGGCCTCTTTGCTGGTCCTTGAGATCACTAACACTCTCTCCGCTTAAGAACTTTGCATTGACTCATCCCTCTGCCTGGAATGCTCCTCCTCCGAATGTCTACAGGGTTAACTACTTCCAGTTTTGCTCAAATGTACCTTTCCAGGCATCTCAGAGGTGATCTTGACCACCTGCTACCTCCCCAGCATGCTCTAATGCTCCTAAACCTATTCTGCAATGTTTTTCCTCTGTAATACTTGTTGCTGACAAATACACTATGTTTTAACATATATTATGCATATTATCTATTTTCTGTTCCATTATGGTAATACCTAATATCAACAATGGCAAAGATCTTTCCCTAAAATGGTCCCTGGAATGTACAGAACATTCGGCAAATATTTGTTGAATGAGTGAATACACACGATTTTTTAATTCTCTCATTTTTTCATCAATATCTGATATCTCTCTGGTTCAGGAAATTTTTGTTTTTTCTCTGGAGAATAAAACTTCACTGTGGGGGTGGGGAAGAACATCTCGGACTATAACCGCCCTCTCAAATTTTATCTAATCTTCCTTAGTTTAGCATTTTGCTCAACCTCAAAGCAGAGGTAGCTGGAACTATAACATGAATAGTGTTAGTTTTGAGTTTTCTCACTGCTATGTTAAGATTTAGCTTTCTGGGTCCTACGAAATCAGATTACATCTGTCTTCTAGATTTCAAAACCTTTGTTGCTGTTATGACCTTTTCTGTTTTCCCTCTTTCTGATTGTTAAAAAGTTCCTTTACTGTGGTTTAGAGGGGATGAATAAAGAGTGAAATTCTGATTGGACTGAATTTTCCGTCTTTACTTGTTAGTCTATTGCAGCATTGAATATAGATTTATGGTTAGTTGTATGCAGTTTTTTTCATAGAAGTAGGCTTCTATGAAAAAAATTAATTGAATAAAAACAAGTAGCAGAGCAATATGTGAAGAGTGATTAACTACTGACTAAGTGAAGGGATTTTTTCATATTGCTCAACCTTTCAAATCAACATGTTTTATAGTTAGTACTCCATTTTAATCTAATTAATGTTTTGTTTTAAACAGCAAAGAGAACTAAAATGGCCAGTTTTAAGATTGTGCTGCCTGTAAACACAACATGTAAGAAGGTTCAGGAAAGCCTCTTGATTTTTGTTTGACCTTGAGTCGCCTTGGTAAAGTAAAGGGAAACGTGGAGTATGTGTGGAGCTAGGAAACCAAAGCAAGTCTGTGAAACAGGCAGAGTGATAGAGAATTGCCGTGGAGAGTTGTAGAACAAAGGGATGGGTCCTTGAGACCGGCCAGTGTGGAAAAGTGTTCAAATAAAGGGCTGTTCCTTTAGGTAACATTAAATGTGAACTTGATACTTCAGAGTCTTTAAAGGGTTTCTAAGTGTAACTGTGTAATAGTGTTTTTTCAACAACTGCCTTTGTTCTACTTACTGTAACTTTACAAGTGTTTGATGATACAGGTTTATTAATTTTGTTTATCTAAACCATTAATTTTGTTTTTGTTGTACATAATCAAATAAAATTCGAGTAACATGCAAAAAAAATTCCTTATCAATAAAATGGTGATAAAAGTAAGGCTTTCATAGGTGGTAAACATTAAGAGAAAAATAAACCGTACAATAGTTTAGGAAGCATCTGGCACAAAGGAAAGCCCTCTAAATGATGGTAGGTGTTATTACTATAACTTTTATTATACAATTTATATTTTTAAACCCCCATGCTTACTTTTGCTTTGCTTTTGTTTTTGCAATGCTAGAGATGGAACCCAGAGCCTCACACGTGCTAAACAAGTGTTCCATGGCTACTAATCCCAATCCCCAGATTCAGGACTGACTCATTTTTCTATTTAATAACTGAACATTATTTTAATGTTGAGCTTCTATGTCAGGTGGTAGATTGCATAAAGCATCATATAATACATGGTTCCCGCCTTACTACTTACTTTCCTGCACTCATTTATATGTTCCATGTGACTTACATCAACTCATCCTGCCTCATGCCTGAGTATGAAACCTCTTTGCATCTGCTCACTCTCTATAGCAGATCAGTCTCACTCTTCCATGCATACCTATAGCACTCTAGAGCAATCAGTTTCTGTATTCCACTCAGGAATACATGCATTTCTCAGGAACAAGGATGCCACACAATGGCATGCATGGGAACTCCCGTTAAATTGTCTCAATGTCAGTGGATAGACACAAGACAGAGACAAGTCTTCTGTTCGTGCATTATTCTAGAACTTAGGTCTTCCACCTCCCAGGATTTCTACACACTATTCTATTTGATTCATTGGCTTGACTCAGGGCAGAGGTAGGAGGTGAGGGCTTGGGGCCCTTTCCCAGGATGCACCAGCCTATAAAGCTCTCATTCTATCCTTTCTGACTTTCCTCTTCCCCTAGTTTAGACAGACTAATCTAGACTTAAATCAAAGAAGATTTCCTCTGACTTGTCATCTTCTTAATTTATGCTAGAGTTAGACTTCTAAAATTCAAAGACAAAACTCTCACTCTTTTCTTAGAGGATCTTGCCATCTAGGAGACAGTATACCTAGCAGAATTTTTGGATGGGTGGGACCAACCAGAGATTCCGAACACAAGATGATGTGCTAGTATTTCTATCTGTAATTGATTCGTATGTAAACCTATTCTGAATCTGTATGTTTGCAAAGCCTGGAAAAATTTTATTAGGTTATATTCCAAATCATGTAACAAGGTTACTTCAGAGAAAGGCTACTATTGAATGGAGATTTTCATTTTTAATCTCATTCTTCTGAATTTGTTGAATGTTTTAGATCACTGATTCTCAAATGTTAATATGAATCAGAATCACTCGGAGGTCTCATTGAAACGCTGATTTCTGTGCCCTAAGCAGTGATTCCCGGCTCTAACTAATTCACCTGGTTCGATGCTGTGATAGTCACAGTAGAAAATATAAATTATATTAAATTTTCTGAAATAGTGAATTCTATGATTCTTTGAGAGCCCCACCCCATAATGCAACAGATGTTCAGATGATGCCAGGAGAGTGGCCAAGTGCCTTTCCTGTGTCCGCCTCTGTACCAGTTCATGTGGAAGCCGAACTGACCTTCCCCTTGAAAAGGGTCGTCTCAGTGCAGGCCAAAGTGTTTGAAATTCATTCAGCTGAAGTCATTCTTCTTTTATTTTCTTTGATATTTTCCAAAAAGAAATTCAAATGTGATGAAGCACTGATAAAATATTAAAAGTTAGCAGACAAACAGGAAAATTGATAATTTCCTTATATTTCCCAGTTGATTTCATCAATATGATCCATTTGCTCAAGATGCTGAATGATCTCTTGGAAATTTCCTTTCCTGATCTTTTTTTTGGGGTGGGTTGGGGAAGAGAGATGGATTCCCCTCATACCTGGCATCATTACAGAATGTCTTCCTAGACCTTTTCAGTACCTTTTGAAAGTTGCATTACTGAGTTAACTTCTTGAATTTGTTCTAAAAAGTAGTGTGTGCATGTGTGTGTGTGTGTGTGTGTGTGTGTGTGTGTGTGTGTGTGTGTATGTGTGTGTGTGTGTTTTGAAAGGATCTCCTTAGAGACCTGGCCTGCTTTCTACCTTTTATGACTTGCTCGTTTGCTTTTCATGTCTTTGTGCAGTGCTAAATTTGGTATAACTCAAGCTTCCTGATTTTTCTATATTCTGGCAGATAGAATTTTATTTTTCAGGAATTGCTTTTATGGATTAATGCTTTTATTTGCTACTTTCTTTTGACTCAATGAATCTAGGTAGTAAACTCACTCTTTTCACACCATTGTATTTGCCTACATAGTCAATTGAGTATTCCAAATATATGAAATATATTCCTACCAATTTCTTCTTAAGCTTCTCTTTTAAAATGGCTGGGACTTTCTGTCACAGGTATTTTCTTTCCATATTAGCTTTCATTCTCTGTTTTGTCTGTTCTACTTTTCCATATATATGTTGCAAATACTTCAAGTCTGTCTTTGCCTCCTTGCTTATTTTGCAGTACAATTGAATAGCAGCACTAAAGTGATGGAGTCTTAATGTGAATGTGTTTTAATTAAAGCTTCATATGTAGGCTGATGAGAATGTCTAATTCAGCTGGCTCTAAAAGCTCCGTTGTTTTAATCATGACCGTAGAGTGGCATGTTATTTAAAGCTGCTGCAAATGTACTCTTTGGAGACTAATAATAAAGAATCCGGAGAAATTATTATTTTAAAATCAGGATTTGGCATTAGCACATTTTAGCCCTTTTAAAACACCTTTTAAAGCCCAGTATTTCTCCTCACAGGGGTATAATTGTCACAGTCTGTTTGCACAGCTGTAACAAAATACCATAAACTGGGTGGGTGGCTTATAAATAACTGAAATTTATTTCTCAGTTTCTAAGGCTGAGAAGTCTAAGATCAGGGTGCTGGCAGATTTGGTGCCCGGTAAGGGCTCACTTACTTGATCACAGAAGCAATTTATCACTGTGTCCTCACATGATACTGGGAGGGGCAGGTGAGCTTTCTCTGGCAACCCTGCAAAGGCCTTACCTCCCAATATTATCACCTTGAGAGCTGAGATTGCAACATATGAATTTGAAGGGACACAAATATTCAGATCACAGAAATACCCAACAGAAATGCAAATTTCTGCCTTAGGGCAGAGCTCAGTGACACAGTATTGCCTAGCAGGAGCCCCTGGGTTCAATCTCAGCATTGCCAAAAAATCGTATTCACCAAAATACAAATATTAGGTCTTTATAAAAGAAATATTTGTAATAATCCAAAGCCAGAACCTGTACAAGTACCTGTCAGCAGCAGAATGGATAAATTTTAGTGTTATCATACAATGAAATATTATATAGCAATTAAAATGAAAAATTAAAAATATAGGCAATACCATGGATAAATCTTACACAATGTTGAGAAAAGAAAAACTAGTCATACAGAAAACCAGCCACGAAAAAACACTTTTATCATTTAAATGAGGTTCAGAAGCAAGGAAAATTAACATATGGAGAGTGATTTCCCTTTAGCGGTTGTCGCCCTAGAGGCATGGTTGCTGACCAGAAGAGAGTGAAAGGGAGTCATCTGAGACTGCAAATCAGCTCAGTTTTTGCTTGGAAACATTTTATGCGGACGTGCTCCATTTGGGAAGTTGACTGAACTGTGTAATTATGATACTTGCACTTTTTTTGCGTGTATATTATACATCAATAAAAAGTTAACAGAAAAAGAAATTGCTCTGAACTATTCTATTTACTCTCTCTTTATTCCTCTCCAAATCCTGCGTTTCTCTTTTTTTTCATGAGTGGTTCAGGACTCTCTCATGTTCTGACTAGACGCATTTATATGTTTTGTTCTAGACTCTCTTTTTAAAGATTTTTCTTTAACAGAATACCTTCAACAATAGAGATGCTATCACCCTCTGAGAAAGAAGAAATACTTATTCATCATGAAGAGTAATAAAGATAGAGCCAAGTGTGATGGCATGTACCTGCGTAGTCCAAGCTCCTTGGGAGACTGAGGCAGGAGAATTGCTTGAAACTAGAAGTTTGAGGCCAGCCTTGGCAACATAGCAAGACCTCATCTGTGGAAAAGGCAAGAAGATCTGTGAGTGGAGGGGAAATGAGGGGGTAGGGAGGGGAAGAGAAAGTAAAAATGATTAAGACCCAATATGTATATGTACCAATTCCCCAAGATAAATGTAATTATTATGTGTCACAAACGTATACTAATAAAAAAAGAGAAAACATTAATACGGGTAATGTCTCTTCCAGAGCAAAAGTTGGGCAGGTTTCTCAACACCTCTCTTTAAAAGATTAGGAATTGCTAAGCACAACGCTCTTCATTTGTGATGCAACCCACTACATGTATAACATCCATCTTTAGTACTCCATATTCCTCCCAGGAGACTTGGAAGAAGGAAGGTGGGGCCACATAAACAGGACACTCTGCTGCTTGCTCTGCTGTAATAAAGTCCTTTGTCTCTGATTCAGGAATCTCATATCTTCTGCTTCATGAATGTTGATTCATGAAACTGTGGCAAAAAGTTAACAATTATATTGTTACTTTAAAATTTTTCAATACCCATAAAACATTTCTTATTTTTCCTTCAACTTCTAGATAAGAAAACTCAATTTTGGAGGTAAAATGACTTAGCACGTATCACATAGCTAGAAAATAACTGACATGGATTTTAAAGCTACTTTTGCTCTGACTTCAGAACCCATACTTTTAGTCTGTAGTCTCGTATATAGACCCACTTCAGGCAATGCTAGGGCAAGAACCATATCTCAGTTACCTCCTGTGATACAACTGGTTCACATCACTACACACAGGCAAGCTAAAAGGAACCATTTGTTAAAAGCATTTATGGAAACATCAAAGAGTTACTGTTGAGAGATGATGACTAGCACCTTCCCTTCCTGTGATTATCCTTCTTTCTCACAAAGGTAACCATTACGTTGAACTGCATGGTACATGTTTTCTTGTATTTCATTATCATGTTTAATCTACTCATGGATTCTTAAACACTTTTGCATAGTTTTAGAGATTTTTGAAATTTTATTGAAATAGACTCATATATATATACATTCGTATACATACACGATCATATATATACATACAATCATATATATATAATTTTGTTTTTAGTATTATGTCTATGAAATCCATCCATGTTGGAATGTGATCTTATGGTTTATTTATTTTCAAGCAGATAAGTTTTTCAATCATGGGATTGCACAGCTTCCAATTTAGTAGATAAGGTAATGTATTTTTCACGGTGCTTTTCACGGTATTTTTCAACTTACTCTCTGCAATATATTGGAATTTCTGTTTCTGCACATCGTCGTCTTTACCTGTCTTTTCCATTTTAGCCACTCTGATAGATAGCTAGTAGTATGCTACCGCATTTCAGTTCTCACCCTGGTGCTAAGTAAAGCTTAAATTATTTTGTCAGTTCATTGTTCATTATGTAATCCCATTTTGCAAACTACCTATTCAGTTCTTATTTTTCTATTGGAATATCTCTTTATCTTAATGATTTGTGTCCGTTTTTAAAGCATATTCAGAATAAGACACTCTTGTCACCTATGTATTTTAGACATCTACACTATCATTTGATTATTCACTTGTCTTTTCACTCTTTTAATGCTCTGGGAGAAGCTAGCCACGGTGAAGGAAACCTGAGTATACTGAGACTTTTCTGTTGCTAGTCCAAACTAGCCACGTGGAAAGGTTACATGGTATAATGTTTGGTCGTCTCCGTGTTCCAGCTATCCCCGTGTGGACACCAGACACGTGATGTGGAGAAGAATAAGAAACACAGCCATCATCAAGAGCTGAGACCTCAGTTATAAGACCCGAGTTATACTTCTAGGTAGTTCTAGCCATTCAAACTAATCACCTGAGACTGCAGACATTGTCCCTGCACGAATCCCTGACACATAAAATTTTGAGGAATATAAAATGTTTGTTCTCTAATGTCACTATTTTGCATGTGTATTGTTAAAAAGTGACAGATAAATGGAAAGAAAAAGAGATTCTGTGTCAAGTTTGGAGACAGGTTCTGAAGGACTAGAATAACTACAGGAGAAAAGGGGACTTGGCAGGAAAAAAATGCATAATCCAGGTTGATGAACATAGAATGAAGTCTCTGGTTGTCAGTGAAGAGACTGCAATAAGAAGATGGAAGGAATATTTCAGAAAAAAATGTGACAAGGCATTCTTTATCCTTTACTCATTAAACAGAAAACAGAGACTTCATTAGCATACTAGCACATTAAAACGAAGCTATGATTGTTGCCCATCGTGGCAAGAAAAATTTGCTACTACCTCAGGATCATTCCCTCTGAAGAATCTAAAGGTACAACTCTATATATGTGCCTATATATATATATACACATATATAGTACTTACATAGTACTTATATATAGTGGACCCAAGGTCTGATTGATATCACTTTTAGAAAGGGAATCAAAGAGAGGCAGGAAATAAAATTATCTTCTGGACACTCAGCTATGGTACTGTGGTATGTATTAAGTGAGAGACTCCATGGGAAATGGCTTTTATTTGTTTGCTTTTTATTCTGCTAGTAGAATTCAAATTCATTGAACATCCATTAGCAGCAGGTAACAGTGACTTGATCTCTGGAAATGAACTTTACCTACAATCTCTACAGGATTTATCAAGTTTATGTATAGAAATACATGAAGTTAGATAGTAAGATGCATAAAATCACGAACAATCTGGAAATCATAGAACAGGTGTTTAGAACGAATGTTAGAAATAAGCAAGAACTTCTAGCGTGGTGAAAGGGTTATAAATATACGTTACAAACATGATCCCTGTGTATCTTCGGAGACAGAAGAAGGAAAAAGAGACAGATGAACTGGTTGAATATAGAAAGACACACCATTGGAGTTAACACTAAAACAAAACTAATAACTAACCAAGGGGCGCTGCCAACGAAAGAGAGTTGCCATTTCACTAAGTAGAATGAAAAGATGGCTTAAAGGAAAATGTCTGATAACGACATGTCCCAACTGTGAATAAATGATGGGGCACGAAGAGATGAGTGAATATTGATTTTTGCTGTCAATGTCTTGCATGATAACATATATCATAATGCTGACATTTTGAACTATGGTCAAAAGAAAAACTTTGTGAACCAAGAAGAACATATTCTTATTCTTAGCACTACATAACTTTAGTCATCTTTAGAGAAAAGAAGAACATACTAGAGTTCGATAATAAAATGTTTATTATAGCACTGAATGTGAAAACGCCTCAGCTATAGTTTTTAAAAATGCATGATACAAATACATGGCGCTTCAATGCAGAGATGATAAATAAATAAATAAAGCCCAGAGGCAGAAAAGTCTGGCCATATTCTGCAGTCAAGACATGACCGAAAGAAAAAAAAAATCATAAACTAGAAAGTTAACAGTGAAACTCCAATTCCTACATACATTCTCTTTTCTAAAACCTTCCATCCTCTTCTTTGATCAAATTAGACACCCAGGCAATAGAAAAATATAACTTTTATGTTTTTTTCATTTTTAAAATTCTTCTTTGTGATAAATAGTAGGATGTGTGGTCAAAAATATGGTAAACTTTTTGCTTAAATGTTTAAATAAATGCATTACAGTGAAAGATACATTGCCATTAACTCTGCTCAGAATACTCCCCTCACTTTGAACACACTCATCCCATCATTTTGCCACTTTCTGAAACAGTTCTGGTAGTCCTTTTCTGTGAGGAGTGTTTTTACTTGCCCTGTCTTGGCTCCCAGGATGCCTAAATCAACTCAAAATGTTTAACTTTCATGGTTCTTTTGATTTTGAGGAACAGCCAGAAGTTGACCATTGCCAGATCTGATAGAGTTGGATGAGGACACACTGTTCTTTTATTAGTAGTGTATGTTTGTGATACATAATAATCACATTTGTCTCAGGGAATTGGTACATATATATTGACTCATATTGACTCACTTCTCCCTCCTTCCCCACACTCCTTTCTCTCCCCCCTCCCTTTCCCCAAATCCCCCCAAAATAAAAGACCCAATAAAAAATGAACAATTGAAATGAGTACACACTTTTCAAAAGAAAAAAATACAAACAGCCAATTAGTGTATGAAAAAATGTTCAGCATCTTTGGCCATTAGAGAAACGCAAATCAAAACAATACTGAGATTACATCTTACTGCAGTAAGAATGACTATCATTCGGGACTAAAAAAACGATAAATGCTAGTGAGGTTGTGCAGGAAAAGGAGCCCATCTACGTTTTTGATGGGAAGATAAATTAGTACAACCACTGTGGAGACCAGTATGGACATTCCTCAAAGACTTAAAAATAGAAATTCCATTTGACCCAGTCATACCTCTTCTGGGTATCTTCCCAAGCAAGTTAAAATCACCATAATATTTTTATTTGACAGAAATTGCTGTAAAAGATTGATCAATGAGGGGCAATCATAAAATACGATGAAAGTTTAAATTAAACTTTTATTACAGTAAAAAAGACATTGCCATTAATCCTCCTCAAAATATCACCCCCTCACCTTGAACACACTTATGCTATCGTTCTTGACAATGTGTCTTTTATTAGAATTTTTTTTTAAATTAAATGTTCACCATATCTTTCCATTGCTCCTTGTAGATTTTGTGTGCAGTCAGTTTTGAACTATTATTCTGGTTGATTTTTGGCATCTAGAAATCTGAAGTTTCTGAAATATATTTACTGTTTTTCTCTTCAGGTAAAAATATTATTATCTATGGAATACACCATATTTCTGATGTCAATGCTGGTATGAGTTAATGTATAAAAAGCATTTGGAAAACCATAATTATGATGTAAAGCAGAAAGAACAAATTGTCACTCTTTTTTCTACTGCAGAAGGAAAACTGATATTTTCCATGGCCACGGTCTTTTAACATAGGCTATTTTCTTTATAATAGTCTTGCAGTCCATATTTATTGAGATCCGCTGTGTGGAGAATTCATTTCTTGCTGTTTTGGAGCAATGTGAAAAATAGTAGTGAAGTCTCTGCACAGGAAGAATTTCTATTCTAATCAAAAGAAAGAACAATTTCACATACCTAATGTGCATGAAGACACAGGTGTATTAATATGTATATGTGTGTGTGTGTGTGTATATGTACATTTCTTCCCCACATGTCCAATTTTTCATTGATTTAATAGCAGAGGTGGCCAACTACAGCCTGGGGGCGAAATTCAGTCAGCAGCCTGATTTTGTACAGCCCTTGAGCTAATGATATTTTTTACATTTTTAAAGGTTTTATTTTAAATAAAGACAAAGAAGAATATGTAACAGAGACAGTATGTGGCCCAGAAATCCTGAAATATTTACTATCTGACCTTTTACAGAAAAAAAGTGTTTTGACCCTTGATTTAGAGTAATCCATAAAACTATGAACTTTTGCTAAATTGGAGAGATGGACACTGAGGTCAATGTGAAATTGAGTGTAGGATGATCTCTACTTGCACTGGGAAAACCCTGAACAAAGATACCTCGCATTTGTACTGACATAGCTTTCAAAGGCCTTCCCGTATGAAAAGCAAAGAGAAGTACTAAAGTCCTACTTACTACTACGGGAGGTTTCATCTATGGATTTCCCATGAGGGTGCATAAACCTCTGTCATCTCTGATAATACAGACTCTTCAAATCAAATAGGTAAATCTAGGATTCCACTCTCCTCTCCTTACCACCAAGCTACTTCTCAGTGCTTCTGCATTCTGTGTATAAAACGTTCCCATAAAGACCTTGGAGCGCTTACCCAGTGATATTTAACCTCCTATACACAAGTCATTGGCTAATTATGATGTTACTGCTGATTGAAGTGGCCATTGCAAGTCATAGAGATGAACTATATTTTCCCAAGAGTTCTTTGGTTCGTGGACCAGAAAACTGCCTTTTGATTCAGCACTGCAGCTGGAATTTGCAGTGTGTGATTCAGCCATTTGGTTCGTGTTCTGTGCCTGCCTTTGCTGGCAAGTAATACTTCATTTCTGCCTCAAAAGCATTCTTTATGGGAGTTCCTTCTTTGTGTGTGTACTTTACATTTTCTGTATCTCTTTAACATTGACATCTCTACATTGCTTATCCTGGGGTCTGTGGCAGACCAGTGCGGTGCTTCAGTGGCCATGGACAGAGAGTGACACATAAAAAATTTAAGAAATGGACAAATATGGCAAACAGTGAGCTAAGGATCCTGACCATGTAGAAATTACCAGTATATCAACATAGGAAATTATAGTCAGCCCATAGAAACAAGAATATTGCTATTGAAATATTCCAATAACCACTGAGATATAAATCAGCTTAATGATTTTGCTCTTGGAAACAAGAATAACCACTAAGACATAAATCAATTTAATGATGTGGACATTTCCTCCAGACCATATATTCAGGGATCTAGTAGTTATTTTATCAGATCTGTGTTCAATACAGACCTGTTATGCTTTCAGTGAACATTCAAAGAGTGTCATTTATAAATTAGTGTTTAAGATTTGGTAGGCAACAAATATTTGTGAGCTGACTAACACATCTATGATCTGCGTTCTATGATTGTACCCATCTACCAGATGAGGAAAGTAAGACAGAGAGTATACAGAAACGTGGAGTATGTGGGGGGCTTTTGTGTATGCTTGGCTACTAGGCCATCTAGAGTTGAATAAAAATCAAAGCACTTCATAAATTCTAATCACTGACCTAAGAATCATACATACATGAATGCACACTCAGAAATGGGACATCCTAGGTAATCACTCCACTAACGAAGAATACCATCCCCTAGAATTGTGCACAGTGACATACATGAAGAAACTGCATGAAGACACATGTACACACACACACTTAAATGATAAAACAACAGAAAAGTTCGCATTGCAAAACAGAGTTGGGAGATGTTGGTGGTATACAGAATCCAGATTCTGTTACACTGCTTAAAAGAATACTGTGTTTTTTAACGTTTAGTAGGCATTTAAATTAGACAGACTCTTGCAGACGCATGAGGTGGAGATGGGCCAGAGATTTGGGAACTGTCTGCATGTGGAATTTCAAGCTCCTTTTATTGGATTTCTCCTTTCTGATATTTCTTTCTTTCTTTGCAGTTCTTGTGGTCATTTAATCTCTGTCTTCTCTGTCTTCCAGCCTGTAAGTAAGATGGTTTACTGTCCCAGTTTTAGCCACCTTTACATGGTACTAACTGCAAAGAGTTTTCAGTGAAAGGCTATAAAAGAAGAAACATACCATAATCCAACTTCTAATTTCTAATGTAAACTCTCCTTTCGATCTCTGTCCAATTTTAGCTTGCTCTCCAGGGGCTCCAGGTACTTGATATTCTGTTCAGTGTTTCAAGTTCTTTTCTCTAATAAGGTTGGGCCCTGGAAAGCCTCTTCTCCATTACCAGAACCAGAGCTTCCCCCAACATCTAGTTCTAATGGGGTGAGACTGGCCCATGCCATGTGCTTTTATATTACACTTATCACTTGTATTCCATGAAGTCGGGACTGGACAAGGGTTTTCTAAGAAAAAGTGAATAAATTCCCTCCTTCTCACCAATGATAGGCCTGCATTAATATCAACTGGATAAGGAAAAAAAAAACAGTTGGTGCATTCTTATAACTTCAAGTATACACACGTGAAGAGAGAAGAACAAAAGAACTGTTGTGGAAAACATGATACTTCTACTTTTTGAAAAACAACTTTATGAGATATAATTTACATAGCATACAATTCATCTAAAGTGTACAATCCCATGACTTTCAGTAGGTTCCAAAAGTTGTCCAACCTTCGACGTGATCAATTTCATGACATTTAAATTACCCAAAAAAGAAACCCTATTACCTTTAATAGTCGTTCTTCATTTCCTCTCCCTCCACAATTCTGTTAATTCTTAGTACATGATTGTTTTAAGTGAATATTGTTTTATTAGAGCCAATTATTGTCTGTAATGAATTAGACTCACAAACAATGATAGCAAAAAAAAAACAAGGTATTCACAAGGAATGCTTTTGAAAGTTCAAAGTCCATTTCCTCATAATTATTGTCTAAACCAGTGGCAAACCTGTGGCGTGAATGCCACAGCAGGCACACAGAGCCCTCTCCGTCAACACAGGAGCCAAGGTGCCTCAGCCGAAGTTTGACAAATTATCAGCATGCACACAACAGCAAAGATCGCGTTCATCGTGCAAAAGCATACCAAATGCAAACTTTCAGCTTTCAATAAAAAGCTGCTTGTATCATTGAAAGCTCTGTCATTGTGTTTTTCCTTTAAGACAAAAGACGTTAATGTATATGTTGTTTTTTCTAAACTAAAGCCTCAATATTCAGTTTTAATTGCAGCATTGGTACCTTGTGATAAATAAGTGTGTTTTGAAGTGCAGTTTGGGCACTCGTCTCTACAAGGTTCACCATCACTGCTCTAAACACACTATTACACAGATAAAATTTGTATGAACTTTCTTCCGCTTCACTCCCGCAATTCTGCCCATTATGACACTTTTTATCTCTTTCATGCCTGCCTTGAGGCTCATTCAAACTTTGTAAATGGATTTCCCCCATGGAAACATTTTGGAGGAGAAAGAAAGAGAGATATAGGCATACCCTGTGATAGATTCGTGTGTGTGTGTGTGTGTGTGTGTGTGTGTGTGTGTAATGTTGGAAAAAAATCTTTGTTGGGTAAAACAACAGAGGAACTAGAACCTGAGAATGTCTTTTTTGGTATTAATGCTACCTGAATGAAAGCCCTTCTGTTTTACCTCCAAATTTCAACCTTAAATACATTCACGAAGTAAAATTAACAATCATTCCTTCATAAATATTAGGGAATGCATATTTTCATTTGGTTTATGTAACTTTGCCTACATAGTGAAAGTTATCATGATTTTCTGCTTGTTTAGCAGGAGCTGGTTAATTACTGAGAATTGATTGCATTCCAACCTCTCTCAAACTGAGTGATATTGACAAACACAGACCAAACATCACTGTAATCTGTTTGGATAGGCCAAGGATTATTTAATAGAAATACTGTGTTGGTGCCAGATTGGATTGATCTGTTATCTGATAAGTAATTTTTTAAGTCAAAGCAGAGTATGAAAATATTGATCTTTTATATTAAAAAGAAAAACCGAACAACCTTTTTGGGGGAGTGGGGCTTCTGGTAGACAGAGCCCTTTGCTTATTTCAGGTAAAGTAGACTGATATTTTCAACTCAATGAGGCTTACTTGTGTGTTTCATCTTTGTTGTATTTTTGAAAGATAGACTTTCAGAAAAATAACTATACAACTTTGTCAGTGCTGATCAAAAGCAATTTACCTTGACAAAGACTTTGTACATATGCTTTTTTAAATAAATGGTAGTAATAGTTGTGATAGAGACTCATCTATACCTTTCAATGAAGAGCCAGAAATTAAATTACCAACACAGAATGCATCATTGGCCCAATGTAGACGATAAGAGGTATTGAAAATCATGGTAAATTTTTTTGCAAAGAATATTATTTTTCCCCACTGTTATCAAGTAAGTAAATTTTTTTTCCTGTATGGAGATTGAATCCAGGGCCTTTGCCTTGAGCTAGCCCCTTCTTTTATTTTTTATTTTGAGAAAGGGTCTCACTGAATTATAAAATTGCTTGTGCTGGCTTCAAATTTGCAATCCTCGACCTCAGCCTCCCCGAGCATTGAGATAATTACTGTTGTGTGCCACCAAACCAGTTCAAACCCATAATTTTAAGTTCTTTATATTTGAACTTTACTTACTTATAGGAGAAATGATCATAATCTCAATACATTTTAGATATTAAAATAACAACCTGGAAAACATTAGTTTGTGAAGATAATTTATATATTATCTTTTAGGTGACAACTTCCATAAATCTAAGTAATTAGAATTAAAAGAATTCTTTGCCTACAAAAAGGTGAAAATCTTATTTTCATTTTCAGGGAATCACAAGAAATCAGGGAACCATAAAATTCTATAGAATGTTAACATCAATGAAAATAACATATTGAATACAGTAGGAAATCTTGATGGTTTGCAAATTCACGTTTTAGAGAGACAGTTGGCAGAAATTGAAAGGTCATGGTCACTTGACTTCCTCTATTTCATTAAAATGATGAAGCCAGGTTTTGTCTTGGTAGATGATTTAAAAGTGTAAAATGATGAATATATCTGAACTAACAGCAGTGAAGTAAAAGGTACCTTTTTCACATTATCACATCTTAAAATCACATACGGAGTGATGATTTAATAATAAAAATCTTGACTGTTTGGAATGGATTCTATACTTATTTGTGTTTATTAAAACTTCTTTCTCACTATGATAATTTCCCCAATGATAAATAATATATATCCTCTATAAATACAATATTTCAACAGATGTATGTCTAGCTGAAAAGTCCAAAGGCAGAAATAAGAACAAAAATAAGCTGTTTTTAACATTTATATTTTATATTGGTTTAAAATGTACAAGAATTTTAATATATTAGTTTGTATGATTTTTCTTCACAACTTCCCTATGCAATAAAAAGGACAGATATAGTGTTCCAGATTTAAAAAAAAAAAAAAAAAAAAACCTGAATGTTAAAGTGATTTCCCCAAGGTCCAAGTGTACATGAAAAGGTGAGTTTAAATCTCAGAATTCATGACCCAATTTTCAATAATTTTCTATTAACTTAGTAACAATTTTTTTTTTTAAAAAATGATTGTTTATATATACATGTGTGGTGGACTGATATGGTCAACTTGAACAGGAACACCTAGCTGAACTGAGTTATTGTGGCTCTGGGTATAGAAGACCCACCTGAAGTTTGTTGCCTTCAGCATAAAGGAGAACGGGAGCAGAAGATAGGGGCAGCTGTTTCCCAGGAGAAGCTCTGCTGCGGAATGAACTCGGCTGTTCTTGTCGCAGGAGGAGCTTGGGGCCTTGCTGTCGTTGGAGATGGCTGTTGTTCACTTCAGGGGAGCTCTGGTCTTCATCTCTACCTTGAGCGTCATATCCTGGCTCCAGTATAGATTTCTTAAACCTTTTAGTCCAGGCATGGACTTACACGGGACATCGCCATGGGCTCCCAGAACTTGTTGGCTCTTTTGGGTCTCCAGGTTCTGCATTCTCCTACATTAGGCTTGGGTTGAATGTTATAACTTATAAATGTCCTATATTAAATCTGCTCTCTTGCAAACCATTAACCCTAGAAAAGTAACTAAGACAACATGTCTATATCTTGCATGAGACAGAGAACCCTTCAAGAGCAAGGGTGTCCTATGGGAATCCCCGGTGCTTAGCACAACACTTTGCCCATAGAAAGCATATTCCTTGTGTTCACTAAATGAAAACAAGATGAAATCAACTTATGAGCTGAAACTTAGAATTAAACAGCTATCATATTATTTATTTACCAAAGCTTACATTAGTTAGGGGAAATGTCCATTATAAGTATTCACACGGCCTTTTTTGTACTGATGTACCCTAATACCCACCGCATATTCAGATGGAAGTGAAGCCTCCACTGAATCATAATAGTCTCATTTTGCATATTACTGACAAATGTTTTGTGGCTTTCTTTTTCTTCACCCTTCATTATTTTCACTTTGGTGGATTGTATGTCCAATTTGTAACCCTATCAGAAAATATTTCCTTTACTACAAACTACAACTCGGTTTCCTAATAGAGTGAAGCTCAACCTATTATTGTTCAAGAACACGTGATAACTTATTGCATGTAAGTGAGACTCATTACCTTTTCTTGTAAAATGGCCCCCCAAAGCCACTTTAACTTTAATCACTAACTGTGACATAGTCTTCGTATGGTTGAGATTAAAGCCTTTTATGTATGCTCACATTAACATGGCAAATTCTTTAATGTGGTGGCCGCAGGAGAGTAAAACACAAGCAGATCCATTTCCAAGGGAAAGAAGCTGTATCTTAGAGACCAACTCACAGTTCTGGCTACTCAAATAGATGAATCACAGCACAGTGTGAGATATTGAAAAAGATCACCAAATGCCGTGGAAAGCTTTCTGCCCTCAAGGAGATAATGATCTATTTAAGGAATCCGGAATCTAAACATAATTAGCAAGCAGTGCAAAATTGCATGAAGTTAGGAGGCACAGAATTCAAGTGCTGTGGGAAATAAGAGCAAGGAAAACTGCTGTGGACTAGGGAAATCATGAAATGGGAGGAATTTGCTGAGCACTAGCTCTTTCCCATCACTCTCCAAATGAAAATTGGGCAAATGCTAGACAAGTCATTGAGTAATACTTCTTTCTTCTTACTTTCCTTTTGATTAACCCAATCTCATTTGAGTCTCTAGATCCCCATTCTACAACATTGCACTTAATCACGCTGAGTTTGTATTGTTCATATCGACCTCAACTTGTTTAGAGAAGGAACATACCTTTTCCTATTACATCTTTCACTGATTTAACATAGTAACATCCACAAATTCCTCACTTAAGTAAAACCCATTGATGGAATAAAATTACAGGAGTTTGGCATATGTGCATGTTTAATACAATGCTTGGCACATAGGTACATAGTAAATACTTTGACGAAAATCCAACTATTAAGTGAATAGACCCACTTGTCACATTAATGTTGTGATAAGTCAGCCAATATAATAGCTTTACATATGTAGATAAAAAGAAACAGTTAATTCAGTTGCTAAAGCAGATGGCATTTAGAGGTTGACATGGTAATTGGGATATATTACTTTAAAAATATATGTACTTGTACATAAATACATCATCATAAAGTTTGAAATATCTTACAAAACCTAGAACTCTATAGAAATTCCCATTTTAGTGTAAATGGAATTATATAAAGTATTTGTCCTCAAGATTAAACACTACCCAACTATTTTTCTGTGTCTCTTTTATTGACTAATTGTCATGTTGATTCATTACTTGGTACATTTATAAACAAAAGGCAAAAACTGGACTACACTTTAGAAAGTGCCATGTAGGGAGCAATCTACTGCAACAGTAAAATGCTTAATGCCTGTTATATTTCTTCTATTGTTAGAGTCTAAAATATGTCGAGTAGTGGATTTTGTAATTAGACTTACACTGCAAACTTGTTTCTATCACTTACTAGTTGTGTGATCTTATGCTAGTTGCATAATTTCCTTAAGCCTCGGTTTTCTTATAAGTAACCATTGGGTCAATGCATTTTCCATGAACCAAAATTTTCACTCTAGGCATATACCTAACAGAAATGCATACATATGTTTTCACCAAAAGAAACATACTAGAAACGTCACAGTAGAATTATTCATAATAGTTTCAGAGTGGAAACCACTAAATGCCTATTGATAGTAGAATGTGTAAACACAGCATAGAATATTCACAGAGTGAAAAACCACAGAGCATTGAGAACAAGCTACAACCATTCAACATTATGAATGAATCTCATGGCCCTATTGTTGAGGGAAAGAAGACTGAGACAGAAAAGTTACGTGTTGTATAATTTTATTACTGAAAAATGCCAAAAAGGCAAAAGTAATATGCGCTATTAAAAGTCAGGGTACTGGTTTCCTTGGAGGGGAAGGGTGTGTGACGGAAAGGAAGAAGGGGCAGCTTCTATGGGGTGGATGGTATTCTCTTTCTTGATCTGGCTGCTGGTTTCACAGGTGTGCTGAGTTTGCAAAATTCATAGAGATGCAGAATTATGACATATCAATTTAACTGTACTTTTAATTTCATTATCATAAAACAGTTAAAAATGAATTAATATTCACCTTCTGTTGTTAATATGAGGCCTGAGTCAAACAGCATTTAAGAAAATACTCAGGAGATACTGCACTATATAAATACTCCCTCCTAATATATTTTATACCTGTACCTCAAATCTATTATAATGTCTTATAATTTTTATCATATCTATTTTAATATAATGCATGACATAATGAGGCTGTACACTGATGCCTTTCAGCACATAACTACTATTTATTTCATCTTCTATTATCCTGCAGACATTTACAAACAAAAATGGTACTATAATAAAGCTGCATTGTCAGGTGGCTATCCATGACTTGTTCCTTGCTGAAAATGTGTGCACACATAGCAACTATATAATAGTATCCATCATACGCTACTAACGAGGGAATAGCAGCAGAATGGAGCTCATAACAGAACAAAAACAAACTATAGTCAGATCAAAAAGTCCTTCTACTTTTTTAACTGGAAAGAAAAATATTGTGATTTGGCAGTTCATCTCAGAGAAAATAAGATGAAATGACTTCCTGCATCATCAATTTACTGATCAGTGTCCAAAGATATAAACATTATACTGAGGCTTCTCTTTCTTTTCGCTCAAACAGAGTATACCAAAGACTAATTAAAGCCCTAACTTCTTTGACTGATCATTTACTGCAAATTTCCTTATATTAAAGGCTGGATAA
>PVJO010026463.1:0-21089 GCA_004026905.1 Hystrix cristata
ATCGAATTGTTTCTCTGATATAAGAGACCATAACTGTAAATAAGGACAAAGAGGTGTAATAGATATTATATAAAGGGAGGATGGTGTGCAGAGGAGAGGAGTACTAGAAAGAAAGAAGGGGAAAAGCAGAAAGGCAACAGGGGAAAGGGAAAATATGGAAAATGATGAATGAACCTGATATAAATAGGGAGGGAGGGAGGAGAGGGGAGGGGCGGAGGAGAGGGGGAGAACCAAGATGCACCATGTATAGGTACAGAATAAATGTAATGAATGTGATCAATGTATGTGGAATGTACCAATACATGTTCTTGGTTTAAAATAAATAAATAAATAAATAAAGACTAGAGCTCTTCTAAGAAAAGTGAAATTCAGACACATAAAAATGGAAAGGGAAGAATGATGTGAAAACCAAGATGCAGAATGGAGATAGCGGTAGCATATAAAGATGGGGCAGAAACCAGAGTCTTTCAGTCACAAGTCAAGGAAAACTTGGAGCCATCAGAAGCTGGAGCTGGCAGGGAAGGCCCTTAAAAGTTTCAAAGACAGCGTGGCCATACCTGGATTTTGAGTTTTGTAAGGTCCTTCTATCCCCAAACTGTAAAAGAATAAATGTTTCATGCAGCAAGCCATCCAGCTTGCAAGCGCTTTGCCAGAGTCATCTTAGGAAATCAACACACGCACCTACTTTAAGTGCCTGTGAAGACTGTCATTTTCTGAGTCCTTCTACTTCTCAAAATTTTCATTCTTGCGCACTCATTGCATATTTAAATTTTGCTATTCAAACAGTGTTTAACTTTCTGTCTTTTTCCTTCTTTCACAATTTAGTTAAATGAACTTACCCACCACAAAGTATACATAATGGGTGTAAATACAAGCATTTGTTACAATTAATGTTATTATTACTGGGCAACAGAGAAGAGAAACAGTGATTCTTTTTATCTCCAAATCTTGCACACAAACATCTCTATAGTGAAAACAGGCCACATGTAACTCATCCTGAATTAGCAGAGGAATCTGATGGGAGAAATGGAGTGCCATGAAAATAAGTTCACTCTCTTTGTACCCCAGAAGAGAAAGAGTCAGCGTCCCACCCTGGCTGGCCGGACAGTCACTTAAGTAGCTCATCCTAAAAGCAATGTGAAAATGTGTCCACATAGACAAGTGAGTTGCAGCATAAGAACTTTTGAGAAGGACTCATTCAGATGATCTTCCTAACAGATCTAAGCAGTTGAAGTCAGCAGCATTGCAGTTAAGTAAAATTATATGACATAAAATAACAATAAAATTCACCACCTTATGTCATGCACTTAATAACTAAGATCCGTCAGAGTCCTGTGTTGTTTAAAGGAGAAAACATGAAAAACTTGACTTTGCAGTACACAGCAATAAAACATATGCAACATTCATTTTCAGAAAAAACATGGTTTAAAAAAAAAAAAAAAACCTCTTTTAGCAAGGTAAGACTGGACAGGAGTATCCCAAATCCAATGTGAGCATCCAACACATGTGAAATAGTCTGAATTTAACAGACCTGGCCTCTCTATTTGTTGAAAGGCAGAGTAAACAACTCAGTCAATCTTCAGGGATGATTGGAAGAAGGCAGCACACACAATGCACAGCCAGATAATAAATGTCCCTTTGGGGATGCTATTTGTATATTACTGAAATTCACGAAGATTATAGAGCTCTTCCTCAATCCTATTAAATCAATTTGTTTGGCCCTTTAATTTTTTGAAGGAAGGACTTATTGACCTTATGGATAATACAAAATACATAAATATATAGTGGTCTGTACATATTTTTAAAAACTGCCACCATGGAGCCGCTGCAAGCTGGCCTTCATGATGGATTCTTTCCACCTCAGTCACTCCTCAAACCCCCACCCACCACCACGATCAGCCCCTGACTTTACCATGTCTGGGGGTTACACCTGTGACTTTCTCGGTCGGAGAAATTACATTCTATAATCTCTTTTCTGAAGTACACATTTCCCCCTTTTCTCACTTTTTTTTGCAAAGTGCATCCTTTCAGGAAAACAAGCAGGTATTCAGGCAACAGAACACTTTTGCCACGAAAGATCTTCAAGATCTTCAGCCAAACAGGAACCAGCCGAGACCTGTATGTGTGTGATTGCCACCAGTGTACTCGTCCCACATGCTCTTGCAAATGACAGCTGCAAGGACACAGAGCGATACATTTTCTCAATGTGCTGTGGTGCACAGCACTGGCACTATGGCCACATCCAAAACAAATCATGTTTTCTGAGACTTTAATAGAAAGTCTTTGATTTCATTTGTCTAGCTGTACTGGAAGCTGAATATTGCTATTTCATATATTTTAGCGTCCTGGTTTTAGTTCTCAAATCGGTGACAGGATAACTTCCTACTGTGACAGACACTGTCCCACCTCTGTCATGGCCCAAATACAGATCATCAACCCACTTTTCACAGATCCTGGGAAAATCTGCTGACTGGAGATATTTCTTCTACAGCAAGCAAATGAACAAAAAAAGAGGTGGAAATAACAAATAAAGGGTAAAGGAATTGACAACCAGGAACCTGGCAAGCACAGTAAATTGAGGTTGAACATGACAGAGTTGAAATGTAACTTTTGCAGGTAGAATCCACAAGAACGCAGGTTGGAAAATACAATGGAGAGCTCCTTTTGTCTAATCGTAACATCATTGTTTCAAGGAGAACAATAAATTCTTATGAAAGTATAAGAACACAGGAACGAATAAAAGACTACCTCTTTAATTCTTCCTAAAATAAGATGTATTATAAGGATGCTCAAATAAATAAGCAAGGTAAGACACACATAATGTCTACCTTAAATATGCATCCATAAAACTTTTCACCAAGTATTTAAAATTCAAATCTTTTGGCAGATCTACTTACATTTTCAGATTTTAAAAAAGCTTATATACTGAAGTAAAAGTATACGAGCATGACTTTGAACTATAAAAGCAACATTTCAGGTGACTGCTATTATGTATGTACTTGCTGTTGATTTAAATCTGCAATTTTTGTAGACATTTTTCTACCTTCATGAGAGGGTCATAGAGGAATAGAAGGAATTCTAAGTGGCCACACTGGTCCAAATGAAAGACTATTTAAATGATGGACTTGTTAGTATAGTGCACAAAACCACTATATAACTTGCCCCAACTCTAAAATCTGACATTGGTATCCTAACTGCAGAAACATGGAATATTGCATCTGAAAAAAAGTTAGAATCCATAATCATTTTATTAAAAAAAGGACCTGAGACCAAGATGGATAGTTGTTGCAGAATATGTGATAATTTAAGACTTAAAACCTTGATCTCATGTTTTATTTATTTCATTTGTAAATTCATGAAAATGAAGAGATCTTAGTATCTCAGACATGGAAGCTGAGTTAAAGACCAGCTGGTCCCACTGGTTAATACTTGGAGATATGAGAAGTTTAGACACAAACGCCATTTGCTTCAGTCTGTTTAATTAGTTAACTAGTTCATGACAACATTAATGGTCTTTTACCCTCCCTATTGCATTCCATCAGGAGCAGATACAATTCTGCTTCATTCTAAGTCCAGCGAACGTTGGGAAATGTACTTCATTTTCATGAGAATGTACCTACCAAAATTGTAAGATCAAAATATTTTATTCTATGAACAATATGAGGCAACTTCATGACTAATCAGAGAAGAGATTCTGCATTGTAAATTCCCTCTCCTTACTCACACAGAAAGCCTAAATCCACTATGTTGCAACAGAGAAAGATATTTCATTAAACACGCTCTTCTCTCTGGGGGTTAGTTAAATAATTTCTGGTATTTTTAACTTCTCCTATCTCCAGGTTTTCAACACTTCTTTACTGCTATCTCAGGAAAAGAGACTGATATTCACGTATTAATGAACAATTAAGTCAGGATCTAACTGCTTCGAAGGAAACTTGCATTTTAAGCCATAGGTAAATTTGTAAAGAGATTTTTTTTCTTTTTCTTTTTCTTTTTCTTTTTTTTTTTTTTTTTTTTTTTTTTTTTTTTTTTTTTTTTTTTTTTTTTTTTTTTTTTTTTTTTTTTTTTTTTTTTTTTTGGCCTACTAGCAAAAGCAGTAGCAAGAGGTAAGGAAGATATTTGGAAGTGTATATAACATTTCTCCTGACATCCCTGGAAATACCACCATATGGCTAACTTCCTTTGTGGCTTTTGAATATGCCAAAATATGGTCCTGCACTGCCTGTTTGCTCACCAAAGCATAGTCAGACATGTGTAAAATCTGCACAGTGAAGGGTTATCCGTGTCTGGTAGCCCTCTCAGAATCCCCTTGCCAGTATGTACCAGGTAACTGATTAGCATGGAAGGCTCTTTATAACCATGACTGAATTCAACTTTGATATGATATCATTAAAGAAAGAGTCTAATTGAGGTGACGGCCTCGAATTGTAATATAATTACTTTCTGCACAACAGTTTAGCATTTGACAGTATCAATAGAACATTCTACCTTTCGAGCGTCATTCATCACTTTATGAAGTGTGTAAAAATTAATGCCAGGGAAGCATGTTTTAGAAAAAACTGAATTACACCATTTAGTTCTAGTTTTGCAGCTTAGCCACTCATTCCTTTATTCTTGCATCCATTCAATAAACCTGTATTGAGAATTAGGATTAACATTTATCCAGATAAACCTTGTGAAATGGAAAGGATGTAGAATTCCATCCCCACTGCCTGGAATTTATACACCCATTTGCTTCTCTGATGTGTCTCCAAAACTTGCCAAAGGCCTCACAATTTATCTGCCCTCTCCTGTTTTATCGGTCCTCCCACCCCACTCATTCGGTTTATCCTGGACTCGGTAGCAAATCTTGAGATGTAACTGCCAACGTCCCTTATCTTCAAAGTACTTTCGTTGGTCTCTCCTGCCCATAGACCTTCACAGTCTGAGCTGGTTTGTGGGTCTCTGAACTTTACTTGATATATTTCTTGTGACTTTTTGATATTCTGTTCCATTTGGACTAGATATATTTGATACTCATCAATAGACTATTTTCCATATAATTTTCCCATATTTTCCACACATTACAAATCTCAACTCAGTTACTGTGTCCTCCTAGCAATCTTTTCTGATTTCCCTTGATTTTAAAAATAAGATAATGCTCTTTTTCTCCTTTCTGTAACATTTCTAATTCCTAGGCTATTAGTCATATTTAAGAATACAAAATCACTCTCTCCCCTCCCTCTGAATAAAAAAACAGATTAACACAAATATCTCCAAAATGAAGCAACAGTTTTCAAACTACAGCTTATAGGACTTCCTGAAATGTGACATGGGGATCAGTGATCATAACACATATTCCACAAAGAACCAAAGGTCCTGTGATTTAATGTTTAGGAAATAATTAGGTTAAAGGTTTGGGGTCCTTTGTTTAAATATATACACTGCATATCCTTTTTAATATGCTCTAGGGCATAAGAAGTTCTGAATAAGATTCTGCATTAACTTTGTAGGTTCTTAAATTCATCTTATCTTGAAACACATTTTTCCTTACTCTTACGAACATCATTAGAGATAGTTCCTAAAAAAGATTTGGACAAAAACTATAAACTCAGAAATGAAATCTTTAGTCTGTTAATTTCTGAAATGCCAAATAATAAATAAAAATTTAAAATTGAGATGCATTGGAACTTGTGTTTCAGGATGATACCAAGTTTGCCTAGATGTTGGGACATGCTGCCTCTTCTCTCTGTCCTTAGAGAGCCAAGGGGGGCCGGCAGCTGTAGCTTGGGGATGCCTTTTGTTTATGAAGTTGGCTTCCTCCAAGAATCTGCCCATTTTAGCCAAGTACATGGCCAAAGAATGGGAATGGTACATGTGAGTATACGAGTGAAAAAGAAAATAATTATCTATGTGAATATAAGAATGAAAAAAGAAAATAATGATCTATGCTTATAACAAGGGGGAAAGTATAAGAAGATAGCTTACTCGTTGCAAGTAAAGTTTCAACAGAGATGAAAGAAACATACATCAAAACAAAAAGAAAGGAAATGAAAAAATATTCAGATATCCCATTTTTACATCAGCAGCTCTCAACTGCAGGCAAGATTGCCTTTCAGGAGACTCAGAAATGTGTGGAGAAGATTTTCTAGCGGTGAGTGGTGTACGGTGGGGTGGAGGTAGCTATAGCCATCTGTTTGTGGAGATCATGAATGGACCTAACATCTTACAATGCACAGGACACCCCCATGACAGATCTGCATTAAAATGCCAGTAGGGCCTCTGGTGAGGAAGCCTTGTGTACACAGCATTCATCCATTTTTCATTTGCATAAACAAAGCAGAAGTGCTCAACTGAGGCATTTTGGGATGATGGCAAAGGTACACGTGACATTGTTTCGTGAGACAGGATGAATTTTGTTTAGTTTTATTGTTTCTACACAATTTTTTGGTCTGAAGAGGCTTATTCTCCAGAGAAATCATTATTAAAGACAGCACAATATGCATAAGGGCAAACATGCATAAAACAACGAATATGAAGTACAAAAACACCATGCCATCAAGTTCTCATGGTGATAAATCACAGTTTACAGGAGGTCTAAATGCTCTGTGAAGATTTCACAATTCTTCCTTGATTTATTGCCAGTTCTACAGATTGTATCCTAAAAGACTAGAAAAATAAGTCCATAAATAATCTTATTACGAATAAAGTGTATTTACTTAACATCTATCTAAAGTCTGAAGGAAAATGAACCTTTTTTTTTTATATTATGGAGTATGTGTGTATGCTATCATTGAAAACACTCCTCACTTCTCTTGAATTTTCTAAATGAAGCCTGACAGTTGAAGTAAGAACTCTAACAGTGTCTTTTGGGTTCTAAATGTATGTGTAAGGGAAATATTTACAAAAATTATATTCTAAGTAGAAGACTAGAAAGCAATGAGGTAAGGTTTCACTAAAACTAGCAATGTGACAATGTATAGTATAGATAGGTAGGTAGATAGATAGATAGATAGGTAGATATGGATGTTTATAGTACATAATGATCACATTCCTCATAGAGACTTGGTACATGTACACAATACATCACAATTCCATTTTTTAACCTGATTTCCCTCCTCTCCCTCCCCCTTCCCTCTCTGTCTTGATTCCCTTCTCAGAGGAAATCTTACTATTTCCTACTGTCTGTCTTTAACTTTGCTCTTTATTTGTATTTTGTATTTTAATTGAGCTTGTTATCTGATTTAAATCATAACATTGTGATCTCAAGATGTAACTATTTTCCTGCAAATGACTCAAGTTTATCCTTCTTTATGGCATAGTAATAGTCCATCTTGTGTAAATATCACATTTTCTTTATCCATTCATCTGTATGATAGACACACTGGCCGCTTCAAATTTAGCTATTGTGAACTGTGCTGCTATAAACATGAGTATGTATGTATCACTGTAATATGATGTCTTTAGTTCTTTCAAGTAGATACCTGGAAGGAGACTAGCTGGGTAGAATGTACTTTCTAGTTTTAATTTTTCAACATGGAGAAGTTCTCTTTTGATCATGGCCATTTTGAGTTCTGTATACTTCACATATCCGTATGTTTATTTCTTTCCCTATACTTAGGGTATCTCCTGCTATTATTTCTCTAAGTAGATTTTTTATGCTATTTTTTCTGTCTTCTAATTTTTCAGTTATTCCAATTAACCCTGGATTAGTCTTTTTTATATTGTCTAGCAGCCGATGGACCCATTTTTCAAGTTCTTTGGTTGTTTTTCAGGTCACATTGAGTTGTAGGTCATTGAAAGCATCCCTATGTCCTAACTCTGAAATTCAGCCCTCACATTAGTCATTTCCACTGCCCATACTTTCAATATAATTTTAATCTCCTGGATTTCTGATTGAAACTTTTTCATGGATTCTAATTCTTTGCTAAACCCATCACTCATGTTTTGTATCATTTTGTTTAGCTCAGCCAATATTCATAGTAAATTTTCCCCTTCAGTTTGCTGGTCTACCTGCCAATCGTCCACAAACACACCCAGAACTGTGCTTTGTTAATCCACCTCTTAATCCATTCAAATCGATATTTCATAACGAACAGTTACAAAGGGAAGCTGAGTAGACAGCCTGAGGTCACCTAGGCTTGAGCTTTATATGCTTAGAATCAAGAGCACATTGTAATTTTGTTTTTTCTCATCATCATCGTCCTCGTGCACATGAGCATCACCTCTTGCAGTAAAGCAGATGGAACAAATCTACTCCATTCTGGAGTTCCGGTACAATCCCTGGAGGAGTTAGTTTTTCTCAAGTATACTTTGCTTACTAACAATTTTCATAGGTCAGGAAAAAGCTTGAGAGTTTAAACTGAAAGAATTTTCAGAATTGGTGCACAAAGATATAAACACCAGGCCCTTGAAGAGTTATATATCGTACATGACTTATGCCAGGCTGGATTTCTTAATATGCTGCATTTGGATACATGATAGAACAGTAGTTCCCAACTGATTCATTATCTTTCTTATCCGAGGAACTTTAAAAATCTCAATTCCCTGTTCTGTATTCCAAATATACTCACTGAGTCGCCTACAGAGGAACTAGAGATACATTTCTAAGCTCTCAAGTAGGCCCAATTTTTGCCAAGTTTAGAAAACACTATACTACACTTAAGGCTTGATATGCGTGGAATTTTGCCTCTCCCCAATTCACATATTGATGTTCTAACTCCCAGTATCTTTAAAACTAACTATATTTGGAGATAAAGCCTTTAAAGGGGCAATTAAGTTACAGTGGAGCTATTTGGGTGCTCCCAATCCAATCTGATTGGTGTCTTCAAGAGAGCAGGAGATTTAGACAGGAGATATGCAAGCGCGCAGAGGGATGAGCGTCTGAACACACAGTGGGCAGGAGGCCATGTGCAAGCCAGAAGAGATCTCAGAAGAACTAAAACTGCTTCTTTAGGGTTTAAAACTATGAGAAAATAAACATTTGTCATTTAAGCTACTGAGTCTTAAAAACCGCCAGGTATGTTGTTATGATAACCCTAGCAAATTAATGAAAGCCTGAAACTCGGCACCATTTATGGGATGAAATGACATTAGGATGTTTGGCCTAGCAGCAAAAGTGAAGATTTTAGTAAACTGAAGGCTTAGCAACAGCAACAAGTTGAATGACTTGGGAATTATCCTCACTAGAACCGGGATATACAATCTACAACCTACACACCCAATGTGATCTCCCACCTATTCTTGCCAATGAAGTTTTATTAGAAAATACAGTCATACTAACTCATTTATTAAAGTCTATGCCCGCTTTCAAAAACAGTGGAAAAGTTGAGTAGTCGAAAACAGAAACCATTTGGTCCACAAGGCCTGGGATATTTACTGTCCGACCCATTACAAAAAAAGCTGCCTACTTCACACAAAGATATGAACTATGAGAGCAAAAACTTTACTTGTTTAGCACAATGCTATCAGTAGAACTTTCTAGAATTATCAAAATAGTCCATATCTGTGCCGTCAAAATATGTCACTAGACATATGTGGATCTTTATATGTAAATTAATTTCAATTAAATAAAATGAAAAATTCCATTCCTCAGTCTCAGCTACATTTTAAGTTTGCAATAGCCACCTACATAATTAGGGGTACCACAATGGACAACGTGGGTCTGCTTTTAATATTGTATTCTGTATCTCAATCAGCACAAGGCAAATAATAAATTTTTTTTTCAGAAACAGTTGTTAAGTTAGTAAATGAAAGAATCAGAGAGGAAGAATGACCCCTTACTTTTTATTTATATGTAAGGCTTACAATTATTCTCATTAATCATATTTCAAACTATGCTGCGAACACAGGCAGAATTATAAAGACATGCTCTCCAAGAGTCCCATCTCCTAGCTAGTTATCCTAATATAAGTACCATTGTGAAAAGATTTTGTAGACTGCGTTGAGGTTATGAATCTTAAAACAGGGAGATTATGTTGGAATAGCCATTTGATCCCAATTGAATGGATTGAGCCTTTAAAGACAAAGAAATTTCTCCTGTCAGATCAGTAAAGAGATGTTGCTGAAGAGGGATAGAGAGATAAGGCAGAAGGGAAAGGTCAGAGAAATCAGAAGTGCAGAAAGACCACTGGACCCACATCCTGCTCGAAGGGCTTCACAAGACTTTCGAATGAAGGTGGATTGCAAAAGCTGAGAATGACCATCAGACACCAGCTCATGAAGAAACAGAAATCTGAGTTCTATAATCCCCTAGCACCAAATTCAACCAACGACCTGAGTGATCCTAGAATCTAATGCCCTTCTGGAGCCTCAGAAGGGTCTCCAGCTGTGGTGTGGGCCCCTCACAGAAGACCAGCTGAAACCCCAATGCCTCAACTTTGGACCCGTGGAAAATGTGAGCTCATCAATGGTTGTTCAGGTGCCATATTTGTAGTAAAGTATGACCTACATAGTCACAATGCAAGAATCAAGGCTCCCAAAATTCCATTTTTAAGAGTTATCATGAAGAAAGCATGAATAATTATGTACTTGAGAAGAAAATAAATCTCTGGCCCACTCCAGATATTTCTTCTGAAGGGATCTGTGGGAAGGGCAAGCAGTCAGCCCGGGTGAGATGACCTTGCCTGACACAAGAACAGATCTTCAGATCCAGAGAAGAGGTAAATTCGGCTGTGCTGACCAAGGCAGATGCGAAGTCCCCATCACTTACCCCATCATCCTTATTAGCTTGTCATTTTTGACCACATTCACCAAATTTTTCAATGATACCTTATGGACCAAAAACATTTAGCATCTAGTAAATAATTTTTAAATGCCTTTAAGATGGTGACATATACTTAGAAATATAAATGAGTTGAAATAGGATGATTTAGAAATAGAAATGATAATAACATAATCACCCATAAATTTCTTCCGAGAATGCACATCTCCCTCTAGGATGATGTCAAAGCTACGGCTGTCTTCTCCAAATTCTGAGTCTGCGCTTTTCCTTCTACCCATCTCAAGCTTTCTAGTATTTCTTGATCCTCACACTTCTTGGATATTTTCATGTAGCTTGGAAAGCACTCTTTTGCTCTTGAATGTTTGCCCTGTCTAATGTACACATTAGTAATGAAACTACAGAGACTATTTATAATTCATTCTCAAAAAAATAAGCCAATTGTATACCATATCCTTTATACTTTCTTATATATTTTCTGTACTCCCTTTTAGTTAGATTTAGCCAAAAATCTAGATTACTAGAGTTATTTATAATATTTATTTTTGTTTTTTTTTTATTTTTTCTCTTGATTATTTTGGGACTTAATGAATATATATATATAAAAATATATCTCATCTCTGTTGAAGTATCTTTTTGGACATATTTGGATTTGGATTGGGTAAGCTTGAGGCAAGAAAACAAGGGACTAATTAACTAGCCAGGAAAAGAAAAAGTGTATGGTCTTGGTAACAGTACATATAGAAATCAAGTAATATTTTTATATAACTGAGAATGATGTCCATGTGATTGAAGTAGAACTTTTGTTGATGATAAGTATACATGTTGTCACATTAGTAATTGAGTCATTAATGATATTAATAAGGAAAATTATTCATGCTTGCTGGAGAAGCATCTCTCAAAGTAAATTCCATAAAATATTCATTCCAGAAATGTTAAGAAGTGCCCTTCACCCAGTAGAGCTCGTGGCCGGTCAACTTTGTGAAACCCTACAAGCTGCATCCTGTTCTTAGAAGGCTGTAGTTAAGGCTAACATGTTAAAAGGCCTGAACAGCCCTTAAGAAAGTGAATTTTAAAAATTTAGTTAAATCTAGAACTTTTCTAAACTTATATGTTTAAGGAACTCATTTCTAAAGAACATCTACTGATGTCTCAGAGAACCAGTCTTATATAGAAAATGTTCTACAAGAGAAATCTCATGAATTCCTTTCTATACTCAGCTACATTTCCGATTTTAAGTTCCACAAAATAGTGAATATTTCCTCTTATGATATCCTGACATGTTCTGCATAAACTGTTTTCATTAATTTACCTGAATGTGTGAAACCAATAAGTGTTCCCAAACTTAAAGTACTTGGAATAAAAAGGTGGCTGTTCGGTACCAGAGCTTCTGCCACTACTCTCACCCCGATTCCCCCTTCTTTGTCTTCCCTGCACACATACGAAGTCGGAGGGGAAAGATCAGCAAGTGAAAGGAAGGTTGCTCGCTGCGAGTTCCTAAAAGAGCTATGTGAGCAGAATACCGGATTCTGTACAGGCCGAAACAGAGCACAGGATCTGTTAAGAGAAGAAAGTACAAAGAATGTCAGAGAAAGACAAGAGCCAGATTTCTGGAATTACTGTATTTTGAAGCTGAAGAAATAATGAATGTAAAGCTTGTAGCAAAGTGCATCTTACACAGTGTGGGCAGATAATCATTATTATTATTATTACTACTGTTTATTGACAGAGGAGAGTCTCTTTTTATTCTCTACTCCATTTTCATCCAAAGAAAAGAAACCAGGACTACCCCTCCCTCTTAGAGAGTGTGAGGACTCCCACGGCACCCTCTCTCCCACCCTTGCTCATTTCCCCAGGTCATAAGAGTGACTGACAGCTAGGGCAGAGGCTCAGCTCTTTGGTCATGTTGCCTTTGTGGGCAAAGTGCCCCCAGGGAGAACCCTCGCGTGCCAGCTCCCCTCTGGCTCCCTGTGTCCAGGCATCGAAGAGCAGCTGCTCAGACCCCTCACTGGTTGTACTCCAGCTTCCTATTTCTGCTCACTATAGACACAGGAGCACTGACGCCTTCTATTTTCTGCCTTGGAAAAAGTCCACAGAGCACAACCACGTAGCTGACCGTCCCCAGCTGCCAACAAATTGGAGAAGCAGGAGGAAAAGGATCTATGGAATCCTTGAGACTTAGCCGTATTCTCAAATTCGAGTTTTACCAGAGAGTAAAGAGTGGACATTAATTTTACTCATCCATAACAATGGAAGTGCACAGCAGGTCGAGGGGTTAATTTAGGGACTTGCTGGCAGCAGGATTTCGCTGAGTTTCTGTGGGCCCTGTCATAGGATTGTAAAGTATCTGAAGTAGCTTTGAGCATCATATCTCATGGGGTGTTGTCCCAAAGCAGCACGGCCAAGGCGATTTCCCTCTTCTTTGAGTCCTTGGAAGATTTTCTGAATCCCCGGCCAGGCTGAGGCCAGGTGCCCAAATTGTGGCAACAAGGGAGCCTGGGAAGGCATTTCCAGACTCTACCAAGGAGCATGAGCCTCGGCTGAAGGCAGAAGGGAGGTAAGAATAGTTATCATGTGGAAGCCAAGAAGCTCTGCCCCCAGTGCAGACATAGTTAAATAAATGTTATTCTACTTTGCCAGTTGTCTAAAGAATCTTGTAGTCAACCATCATCGAGGTTCCTGAAGGGAAGGTTAAAGTGGTAGATCCTCAAACTCTAGCCCTATAAGGGAAGAAAAGAAGGGTTTACAAGGAGCAACAGAGGGAAAGATACACAAAGGAGAAAATGATAAATGAGTGAACCCAGACCACAGGACCTGTGTACTGCATCCTATACTCCCTTTACTTGGCTCCTGCATCTACCCTTCAGCTACCATGAGTGTTGGCAATAACAGCTCACAGCCATATTGCTCCTGGAAACTGCCCTTGGCCGAAGAGAACTGGTGCCGCTGGAAATGCCTGGGATCCGCCCTATCCATGAAGGCCTGAAACCCAAGGCACAAGAGCACGAAACTGGTCTGTGCAGCAAAGGGGAAGCATCCTTTGGGGCCATCCATACTCCACAGCTCCTCCCAGGATCAAGCAAGACTAGGTGTCGGTGGAAACCACAGCTTGGCTTCTTCCCCTGCCTTCTCCATCTTCCCAGGTCGCCATCTGTCCTTGTGGGTTTCTGCTGAGAACACTTCCTTAGCCTTCTGCTTGCCTAAGAATCCTTACCTCAGATTCTGCTTCTAGAAGATCTGATCTTAAAAAATGCCAGGAGTACCAAGCTAAGAATCGGGGGCTTTAATTAGTCTGGGAATAGACAGTCTGTAGAATTAAGGGGAATGGATGCCCCTCAATTGTGAGTTACAGGAAAGGATCGCAAAACTTTAGAGAGTGAGAAAAGGAGGAGGGCGAAGGAGAGAGAGAGACAGAGGTAGAGAGACACAGAAGGGGGATTATCATAGATTCTTCTTCTGTGGTTCTACACAGATTCATTCAAAAGAGCTGTAAAGTTTCTCTTTACAAAATCTTTGGCAAGAATCTGTATGACTATGATTTGCCTGAAGTCTATAGTTTAAATGTTTGCTTTTGTGTCACTTTTACAGCTTTGAAGAACTTTTTTCTCCTTTCTGCACCATCCACCTACATTCACCAAAGATTAAATGAAAGAAAATAAATTTACTTTTGCCAGGAATAACTTAAACTAGATGAAATTGTTTGTTTGTTTGTTTTAAAGGCTTGATTTAGACCCAAGAGTGAAGGGAGGCCCTTGTAGATTATTTGATCCTGGAAATCATTATATATAGACTTTAGAAACACCTGTGTTTGATAATTATGATGCCTATTTACCTGAGTGCTTGACCATGCTTAGAATCCCCCTGAAAATACTGTCTGATGACTGAGTCTATGACAATTGTCAGGGTTCCAATTGCAGAGCCTATTTCTACAGCAAGCAAAGACAGATGAAAAAGATGTAGATACCACTTTCACACAAACATTTACAGCTGGTATCTGAGCTATTCCTATATAATGTATTTTCTAGAAATCAAGGAAGAAAAGATTTTTATTATTGTTCTAAGAAGTCTGAAGCGAATTCTATTATTGTAAGAATTTAAAACTATAACAAATTTATTTTACTTTACTTCCTTCACTTTAGTGAGATAAAACTATATGGCCACAAAAGCTGAGTCTGTTACTTGCATTAGAAACCCAAATTATAAATAAAAAGCAAAATAAAGATACATAATAGGGAGTAGGGAGATAGATAATTTTCAAATGGGAACAGGATCAAAAGATTGAGGGAGGGGTAAGGGAAGGCAGAGAAAGGAATTGAAAAAAGGAATTAAGGGGCTGGGGATTTAGCTCAGTGATTAGAGTGCTTGCCTTGCAAGCATAAGGGCCTGAGTTCAATCCCTGGCACCACCAAAAAAAAAAAAAAAAAAAAAAGAAAAAAGGAATTAAAATATGCTGTGTACATGTACCAAAGCCACACATGGAATGTAAGCATTATGTACTGCAAACACATACTAATAAAAATTTGAACACAAGAAAGAGGAAGAAAGAAAGATTTGAAATAATTTACTGAGATAGTTATCTGGATAACTGAAACACAAGAACATATGAACAAACTCTGAATAAAGAGAAAAAAACCAGCAACAAAAATAACATTCACTTGTTTCATTCACCTAGGTAGTCATGAAGTGTGATACTTAAAGTTATAAAGTAAGTATTCTTGGTTTAAATCTATAAATGAAATTTTATTATGCCTCTAATATGTTTGTAGTCTTAAATCTGTAGGCATGATTTTACCTTATAGCAAGAATTTGCACATAGGAAGCATTTAATTATTTATTCACTGTCTTTAGAATATTATATATACTCTACAAGGAATGTTGTTTTACACATTTTCTCACAAGAGCATGCTAAAAACTGTAGGAATATTCTGATGATTCCAAATACTCTGCAGCCTTTTGTTTTGTAATATATGGCAGTGAAATAAGTTTTTTGTTCACTGCTTACATGTTCTTCGTGTGCCTACATTTCTTAAAAACTGTTCTACACTCTGGAGATGGGACAGTTAGCAAAGCATAAGAAAGCATCCTCGCCTTCAAAAGATTGCATTATAGTAAAGGAGACAGGCATCAATCAAATAAATTAAAAAAATAAATAATATAATGAATAGCAACAGATGGTATTGATAACAAAAATTCAGGGAAGGAGTAGATTATGGTTAAGTTTCACAAAAGGAAGCAATTACATGTTTAAATCAGATACTCAGAAAAGATCTCATTAGGAAAATTAGATCTTTTCAAATGAAATACCCAAAGCAGGTAAAGAAGTGAATCGAACAAATTTGGGGAAAATAGTTAACCAAACAGATGAGCTGCTAATGTAATGAAGAGTGATCGAGTCCTCAAAGAACAACCAGGATGCTCCTCTGGATTTAGTCAAGTAAAAACATACTAAGAGAAAAGTCAGAGATATGCTGGATACAAGACCATCGATGACCTTCTCAGGAACTTTAATTTTTATTGAGTCATTTAGAAGCCAGTGGAACATTTTGAGCCAGGTCATGAAATGACTCCTATTTCAATAGGCTCAATCTGCTTTCTCTAATAGAAAGAACAGTGAAATCAAAAGAAACAAGGTCAACATTTTTTGCCATAAGCAAAAAGAGGACAATAGTGACTGACAAGGATCGAGAAGGCAATGGAAATGCATCTAGCAAATTTTTAACTGGAGCCAAACCTAAACAAAAATCTCCAACTACGAGATTCTAGTAAGTTCAAAAGTAGTGCCAACTGGTAAGACACAGAATGAGAAAGAATAAACAGTCGAGGTTTTCTTCCTGTGTTGTCAAAGATGGTGTTGCAGTTAATTGGGAAGGGGAGGCCATTGAAGGAGAAGATTTAGAGAGAAGGAAAACTATTTCATTTGGGAAACTGTATTAGTTTGCAGAGTTCTGCCATTCTGAAGTACAGTACCACAAAGGGATTTAAACAATAGAAAGTTACTGTACTGTGATTCTGAAGTTAGAAGCCCAAGACAAGTTATAATCAAGGTTATTTCCTTCTGAGGGCTCTCAAAGAAGGGTCTATTCCAGGTCTCTCTACTTGGTTTGCAGGCAGCCATCTTTTCTCTGTGTCTCTTCGCCTGGTCTTCTCTTCTTGCATATCTCTGTAAAATTTTCCCCCTTTTATTTGGGCAACAGTTACAATGGATTAGGGCTGAACTCAAACTCATTTCACCTTAACACCTCTGTAAAGACTCCACCTCCAAATAAGGCCATATTCTGATATTCTAGGGGTCTATAGACATTATAGACATGGTTAGATCAAGTGGACAAATGCTGTTATTTGTGTACACTCTAGATTGAAGGTTATTTTGGAGATATACTATTCATTCTAGAAACAGATCAACTCCAGCATTACAGTGCATTACCAAAAAACCGAAATTGTGTTTCTTTTGGTTTTTAAATCCACATGTTTTAGCACAGTGTCTGAAATACAGTAGAAAAATATTAACTGGAGAGGTTTTTTGATTTCCATTCACAGAAAATCTTGCTAACAGAAGGTTTCTCTATGAAGATTTTTATAATCTTCCCTAATAAGAAAGATGAAGGCAGTAGGACCCAGGATTGAAGAATTCAGCTCCACAGTTAAGGCACCACATACCTCGGACTGTTTATTTTTCACCTCTGTCATTTACAGAATATTGGTGTCACCCACCGGCTGTCTCTGCATCATTCCAAAACGCCTGCTTGAGCTTCTGGTGCTATATTTTCATATGACTAAGACTAAAGAGAAGAGGGAGAACTGGTCCAAACAGTTTCTCTTTTCGCCACGGAGTCAAACTTTTCCCAGAAACCTTACACCACCTGCTTCATCAGCCTTTCTTTCAGGGAATCAGGATTGTCTCAAATGCCCTACATTCAAGAAAGATAGGACATTGGGTATTTTCTAGCTTCTATCTTTAATAAGGGAAAGAGAGTCTGCTCTCAAATTACAAGGTAGAGAGGAAAGATAATGTCACCCAGAGAAAACCCTCCATAAATACTTAATGGGTGAATGATGCATAATTACAGTGACAGAGAGTCAGTGATACCAACTAGTGCCCATAATTTCCGGAGCACTTACCCTAGACTCCTTGTGATAGCTCTTTCCTTAGTGTTAGATATTTGACATTATAATTTAAATCGAAGCACAAATAGCATAAGCAGTACTTTCAATTTAGTTTGAGTCTTAATTTAGAATTGCTGGGAAAATAGCATAAGCAGAGAATCAAGAATGAGGTGAGGCATTATTCAACAAATAAAAAATTGCTACAGACACCAGTAGCACGCTTTTTCTCATTTCTGATATCGGAGGTGTATTTTCCATTATGGTCACGTTCTGCTTTGCGCTGTTAATGACTTAACTGCCTAATGTGTGGGCTAGTTTTTCCCTACTGAACAGAAATCTCCTTGAAGACAAAAGTGGCTCTTAATAACACCCCCCCGTCAGGGGTGATTTTACACCCCAGGCAACATTTAGAAAAGCCCAGAGACACAGTTCATGGTGAGGGAAGGCTCTACAGATTTCCCATGCGTGGACATGTCAGGGTTCCCCAAGACTGGGAAGAGTTTCTGCCAAACTGAGCTCCAAGATGACTAGATGTTCTGGAAATACTTGCTGACAATAATTGAAATTAATTTGATGTTGAAGCTAATATTTGTATTACTGGTTCAACCCAGTTGAGAAGCCTTAAAGTAAATGCAAATTTATGTTGTGAAGTTTCTAACAGTCGTGCTTTGAAACACTGTTAAATGAGTGCAGATAACACATCTATTTCAGTTTCGGTGAGAACATCTGAGGGAGATAACAAAGTATTTGAAGCAATTCCCATCAACAATTTGAGGAAATTAGAAAAGATGCCAGAAGACCATATGGCCACATATGGAGGTGAAATGCCCAGCTTCCCTGAAAGACAAGGGAAGGGAAAGTGCTGGGCCTTGTGCTTCTCTGAAGCCCCTTTCAGCACTCAGCCCTTCGCCCTGTGAGGTGCACAGAAATTGTGTTTAGACATCACGACTTGATCAAGCGCTACCCGGCATTTTTCAATTTCCAGCAGAGGATGGGACGGATATCAGCATTGAGTAACTCTTGGTCACCCTTTCTGATGAGCTGTTGCATTTGTGTGTGATTTTCTTAAACTGTGAAAGAAAAAAGACGAGAGGCTAAGAGTAGCGCTTTTCTCCATTATGGATAAGTGTTTGACCAGGGGCCCTCCTGAGATTTTGTGATAGCTCGTTTATAATATGGTACAATTGGATCATCATTATCCAAACATACCATCTGTTCATTTCGCTGTCTTTACTCACTTGCCTCAATTTTAACTACTTTTGTCAGAAGCGGTATACATTTGCTAAGAAAATCTCAAGCATTTTTGGTGTAGGAGGACTTCTGGACAAGAGGCTTTCAGAGTACTGGAAGGTAGAGTTTCAGTTAGCACACATTTTTCTATTTCATGGAAAGCTGATTTTTTGAGTCCTGGAATTTGAGAAGTTCATTAATTGCACATTTCACAGTTTTGCTGTTCTTCTCTCCTTAACTGTGCTATTTGGATTCAGGCACACACTCAGGGTAGCTGGAATGGAGCCAGTTTGTGAAATTTGGTATCTGAATTTCTAATCATCATAGATTATGAATTCTACCCCACGCTTCACATTCTGTCCTCTTATACACATAAACTAGCATCGCCAGTAGCTCTTGCCACAGACTGATCTTTCTCAACCAACTCTCAAATAGAAAGATAAGACCAGGAAGTATTGCTGTCTGGTCATGCCTTCTGGTGCAGTTTTTTACACCACCCCACAAAAAAGCCATCATTTTCCCATCGAGATTAGTGCTTCTTTCTGTTGCATTCAGTAATAAAGATGTTGATGAACTCTAGTTCTAAGTGCTAAATCCAGTGTGTTACCTGACTATTGAGCAGATATGTTGGATTTTATGCATGCTTGGTGTTATTCTAAGCACTTCACATGTATTATCTGATTTGTGCAGTCAAAAACTTTAAGAAGTAACTATTAACATTTACAGAAGAGGAATTTTGAGGTTTAGTCATAGTAGGAAAGTCAACAAGTGTTTACAGTTAGTCAACAAGTTTCCTCAGGTACAATCCAAAAAGATATTTCTAGTCTTAAAATCACGCTTTTCTAATAACTGAGTAAAGCCTACTTATCTCATGTGATACAAGGTCTTCTACCATGGTAGCAATGATTCTGTCACTGTCTTAAGAGATGTGCCCCACAAGATAAGATGAACCTGTTCTTTCTCCTTCTCATAATCAGGAAGGGTAAGTATACACATTCTCCTGGGAGTTAAAAAGAGAAAGACGGTAAAAGAGAAAGTTCTGAAGCCAAGAACTGACTTCATTATCCATCCATTTCACTTCTGTGTATACACCCAAAATAACTGAAAACAAGATCTTAAAGAGAAATGTGCACACTCATGTTTGTAAGTGTCCATTAATGGATGAATGGATAAACAAAATATGGTACATGCATACAGTGGAATATCATTCAGCCTTGAAAAGGAACAACATGCTGACAAATGTTACAACATAGACGAACCCTGAGAACATTACTCTAAGTGAAAGAAATCAGCAGCAAGGACAAATACCACCTGATTTCCCTTATGTGATATATCTAAAGTAGACAAACTTAACAGCAATATAAAGTAGGATGTTGCTTGCCAAGGCTGGAGAGAAAGGAGGAATAAAGTTGTCATTTAATAGGTATAATACATAATTTGAGTTTTATAGGATGAAAACGTTCTGAAAATTGGTGGGGCAACAATGTGAATATATTTTGTACTATTGAACTACAGTTAAGCAGTTGGTTAAGATGGGAAATTTTTTGCTATGTATTTTTTTGACAATTAAAAAATGCTACTGGCATTGATAAAGTACTTTCCCCCTAAAAACATTAGAAACATAAAAAAGTTAAACCACCCACAATGATGGGCTACATCAAGGAATACTGGAACCAAATAGAAGAGTTAATATTGGAACAAGTAGATAAACAAAAGGAAAGAGTATTGAACTGTCCCAAAATACAAAATAATCATGAGTCCATTATAGACATGGAATAGCTGCATAAATTATTTTAAATTCATCTGCACAGGAGATCTATTTGTTCTCCCCATTTGCATATTTATTTATGATACTCATTGATGATCTTGATAGTTTTGAGGCATCTGATCAGGCATTTTGTAGAATGACTTCTGACAATTGTCTGATATTTTTCTCATCACTAGTCTGATGTAATGCGTTTGGGCCAGAAAACCACACAGGTAAAGTATGATTCTCATATGGTACCAAGGCTGCATACAATCAACAAGACTTGTCACTGTTGATTTTGATCTACAT
>PVJO010026464.1:0-21086 GCA_004026905.1 Hystrix cristata
GCTATTTTCTGAAGCAGTTCTGGGAGTCCTCGTTTATGTTTTGGTGAGGGAGGGTCAAAAACATAATGATTGCTGTTGCCAAGTGCCATCCAGTGGAAAGGCTTGTACAAATGTTACAGGGTGTCCTCAACCACCTTATTCACTGAATTTGGCCTGAAGTGGCTTCTGGCTCTTCCCTAAAGTCAAAATAACCATGAAAGGTAAACATTTTGAATTGATTCAGGACATTGAGGCAGCCATGAGGTTGCAACTAAAAGACTCAAGAAACAAGACTTGCAAAACTGTTTCAAAATGTGGCGAGAACAGTGGGCTTATTTTGAAAGAGACTCATGGCAATGTGATTTTCACTGTAATATTTTTTACAATTTAAACACATCATATATTTTGGTCACACCTCATAGGTACACTCATTTTTGAGGAAATTATTACAAATCAGAAGTTTTAAGTTTCTTAGAAAGGAAGTCAGTTAATCTTTTAAAATGCTGTTTTTTTTTAAAGGAAAGTGGGAGGAGAAATAGATAACATTTTTTTGAAGCTTATATTTTATTTCAGACTTTATTAATGGATAGTTTAAATTACCATAATACTTCATCATCGATGAAAAAACAATTATTTATATGTGTACTTTATTTTTTGACCTAATTTAAACCTTGCTACATGATAACTGTAGCTTTAACTAGATGTTAATGATAGCCTGTAACAACCTGAATAATTTCAAAACATAACTTTTTAGCTTTTACCTTTCACTTGTATTCAATTTGAAACAATATCATTTCCTATTAATGGTTCAGTTTCCATTTCTCTTAAATTAATTTACTGTACCTAGGAGCATATTGAGACCTATCAGGGCACAGTGGTTGGCTAAGAGAAAGAATAGAGGATTCAAATAAATTTCTCTATTTGATTATTTTAGCTTCATTTTATGTAGTGTAATGTTGTCCTGCAAGTGTTTGCCATCCACTTTCTAGTTCTGGAAGATCATCTTCTTGGTGTTTTGAGGAGCAGAGGCAGTAGGAGTAGACCTGGGCTTGGGCAAGTTTGAGACCGTTTTATACAAATTTCTGACTGGCTAAGTTGGTCCATCTGTGTTGTTCTCTAGAAAAGGAGTTGTTAGGACTGCTTAGCTCACTGTAGGGCTTTGAACAAATGCTTAGTAAGTGATAGCTTTTAGTTTACATTTCACTTAACTCTGTGCCTACAGAGAGAGTTGTTACGTGTATTTCTTAATGGGATGATAATTTTTTTTTTAAATTCCCTGTTTTTAAAAAAGTATGTTAACTATTAACCATCAGTTTTGTCTTGCTCCTGCCATTGACTCATTGAGTGTCCCCCTTGTTCGGGTGACTGCTTCGTGTAGCTTGTCCCTGAAGTCATACTTGAGCTGTTCTTCTTAGTCAGGCAGTATGGACATAAAATGAAACAATATATACAGAAACACTTCAGAGAATAAAAGCATGCCCGAGTGACGAGCTGTGCTTCATTATGACAAGTGCCACTTCTACCAATATTTTTCTTCCTCCCTGGCCCTTAAAGAGAGGTTGTCTTTTTTTAAAGTAGCCATATGACAGCTCTGCTTCCTCTCCAGAGTCTAGGATCAAAAGAAGTTGTAATAAAGGAGAGTCACTCCCTCCCATTCCTTCTCCCCTTTTGTAGATGTTGTTCTGTTTTAAGAGAGATCAGACCTTGACATTAGTGGGTGAAACCATGGGGCTCCCAGGACCTGCCTTTCATCTCCGGGTCGCCCCCTCAGACAGTGTTCTTCATCTCTGTAATAGCGCCAGGACGCCTCCGCAGGGAGCAGTGCCCGGCTGGTTAAGACCTGGAAGTACTTCTAGAAATCTCAGCCACCTTTGCTGTTCATTGTCTGGATGTTCGTTTCTTTAAGCCGGTAGAGGATGTTTGGCAGAGTTGCCAATGAATAGAGTCATTTTCTCTGCTCTGGAGGTGTCTGGACCTCACCAACATCTTGTAAATTGAAAGCTTAGCTCCAAAAAAATAAAAGAAATGAGAAACAAAACTGAGTTTCAGCTGCTTGTTTACTGGCAGATTTTTTTTCTAGACATAAACACAGTTGAGTGGAAAGGATAATAGATATTGCAGCTTGTCTTGCTACATGAGTGAATGAGAATGAGCCAGTGTTAGACCTTAATGCTGGGGGAAAAAATAACATCCTTTTTTTTTTTTAAACCAGGCAGTCAATGCAAGCTAACTGATGAAAATTAAAGGTCAGTTTCTTCAGAGCTCCACCTCACTGCAAGCCTGAGGCCATGTTAATAATGGCAATCCCATTATTTTTTTACAGTAGGCAGGAAATGCTGTCTACACCCATTAGATTTGTTTGAGTGGCCCCTGGCTGGAAATGAAGAAAATTTAATTTTCTGACTTGGAGGGAGAAAAAAAATCATACAGTTAAAAAAAAAAAATCAAACAGTGGACATAGAGGTTGATTTTTGGGCTGGAAAAAGAGGTGAGTCATCTTTTTTTAAAATTTTAAGTTCTTGATTTTGGTTCTTGGGCCATTTGGTCCTCATCCACATTGAAATTGTGAGTAGAGAGTCATGTGGAAGTTAGGTGTATAGAGAACTTTCTTGATGAATGTCAGAACAGGTCCAGTTTTGGACTTTTTTTACCACATGTTTGCAAACTTCGCAGTTGCTCACATTTCCTTATGGCTCCTGGAAACTTGCTTGAAGGAAGTATTTGTTGCATCTTTCTCTCAGGTTAGTTTGCTTTTCAAAAGCAACATTGATGTTGAAGAGGACCTGTTATGTATGTAGTTTATATAAAAAGGAGAGAAAAACTGGTATTAATAATTGTTACAGAGATTAAAATATGTGAACTTGTTCTTACACATCATAATCACACTTCTTTCAGAGTTATAGTTCCTACTTTTACAGGTAACTTGGTTTCTACTGTTCTTCTAATGTGCTTTCAGAATGAGATCTTTAAAATTTTTTAAAACAATTTGATGTCTTTCTTTCTTTTTTTTTTTTTTTTTTTTTTTGGTGCTGGGGATCAAAAAACAAGTTGATGTCTTTCTTATATCTTTACTTATAAGCCAAAGATCTTTATTGCTATGTTCCTTGATTTATTGAGATGTTCTCTTACAGATCCTCAGTTATATAATTCATTTTGAGACACTCAATACCCATCACATTTTCTCATGCAATATATCATGAGAGAAAGATCTTAAATTGCAGGTACTTGCTTAAAATCATAGGACTAGCCAGTGCTAGAAAAGCAGATGTTTCAGTCTTTATGTCAAGAGAAAGTAATAGAAGCCATCCCATCTTAATGGAAGTGTAGTTCATAGTGAACAAAACCTCTTGTGTTAGCACCCTAATTTAAGGTCATATATTTGTTTTGCATTGACTATACAGAGCTTTTTTCTTGCTTCCTGAAATGATATATTGGAAAAATAAAGAGCTTCTAATATCTTCCCAGTAAGTCAGCAGTGACCTAAGGGAATTTATGAACATTTTCCTTTCTCTTTGTCTTAATCATAGCCTTTAGAGGTGACCATTTTGCTTCTGACATTTTGCTCCTGGTTGTCAACAATACCAAAACTTTCCATGTTTATTTTTCTTAGTTATTTGTCATTTATAAGTGCTTCCAAGAAGCTAAACATGGAGTTCGTTTTTATAAAAATAATAGTATTAGCATGATACTATATGTTTTATAAATCACCTTTTGATGATAGCATATGACCTAACACATATTTGCAACACATATTTGCTCTTAACCTTTTTCAGATTTATATTTCCCCTCTAGAAGGATGGACTTTCTAGTGGCTTTTTCTATAGGATGGCCCTAGGAGCCCTAGACCCTTAGTGACTTTTTTGGTTGTCTTTGAAATTTGGTCTCTGCATTCCAGACACCAATTGTGCCCCATTATGTGGGGAATTTGAAGCTTATGTATAAACACAGACTGAAAGGGCTTTGAAAAATTTCTCTGGCTATTCAAAGAGTGAGAGTCAGATTTTTTTTTTGTCTAAAAAGCTGTTTTCTTGATTGAAAAATTCGACTTAAAAGTGGATGTATGCATTATTAATTGACTAACCAGACTTTTGTAGACTGTCTGAGCTATTTATGTATGTATGTATGTATTTATTTATTTATTTATGTATTTATTGGTGCTGGGGATCGAACTCAGGGCCTCGAGCTTGCTAGCCAAGCACTCTAACCACTGAGCTAAATCCCCAGCCCCTGAGCTATTTATTTGAAATAATATCTGCTGTATTTAAATTTGGCAAGAAATCAGGGCACAAGTTAGGCGTTGTTGTTTATTTTTCCAAGTCAGTAACGCAGTTCGGTTCACCCTGGAAAAGTAATCATTGAAAACATTATACTTGATAACCTATGTAAACTGGGTTAACCTTTATCACAATGATAGTGTTTTCCAGGATGCTGACCAGATCATTGCGTGTAAGGATGTTTATAGTCTACTGAATTAGAACAGGCATGTGTCACATATTCCTGTGGCTGTCTTTTATAATTATTTGGTTAGCGAGAACCTTCATTTTGAAATATTTCAAACCAGTTAGGCATCTTTTGACCCTCAGCTTTAGGGAATACATAGTTGGGTTTTACAAGAATGTGACAGCTTAGCCAGTAGTCAGTTCCTATTTATTTATTTATTTATTTATTTTTTATTATTTTTAACCAAGAACATGTATTGGTACAATGTACATATAATGATCACATTCATCACATTTATTTTGTACCTGTACATGATGCATCTTGGCCTTCCCCCCCTCCCCACCCCTCCCCTCTGTTCCTCCCATCCCTACTTACAGCAGGTTTGTTCACATTTCTCCATGAATTCCCTTTCCCCTTTCTTTCCTTTTTTCCTTTCCTGCTTTCCCCCCTTCTTTCTTTCTAGTGCTCCTCTCCTTTGTATATTATCTTCCTAATCAATTCCTATTAGCATGAGGTCTGTGGCTCTAATTGACTGGCACCTATTAAGTACCTGTATTTTTCAGAGTGTACTTCACCATGAAGAGATAGCCCTCGAGTAAACAGTGAGTAGGGCCAGTTGACAATTCTAAAATGTTCTTTTTCAGATTTTCATGACTTGGTCTTGAAAACCTCCAAATAAATATAAGTAATGAAAAATGGTGGGTTTTAATTTAAAAGTATATAGTTGGCCATCCCATTGCTCGGGGTGGTGGTGGTAGTGCTGATTTTAGTTGTAGTTGACTTTCCACTGAGAGTTTGGCGGTGGTAGTGGTGGGTAGAGGGTAGTGCCCTTTTGAGCTGGTAGCATAGCGAGGCCTTCCTCTTTGTTTCCTAGGTCAGAAGGCTGATCACCCACTGTGGTGAGAGAAGGCCATCAAGTATGGCTCACTCCAGATGTTTCACTTCTCCTTTAGAGGAGGCAAAAGATAATAGGAACAGTTGAATTCCATGAACAAGTCCTTGAAGTCTAGGGTGCCTGTAGTTCAGTCAGGAGTAGTGTTTGAGGGTAACTGTAAAGGCTTGGCAAGGGAAAGGACAGGGAAACTTCTGACTCCTCTCTGTGTTACTTTCCCACTGAAATATAAATTCCTTGAGGAGAGGCACCATGACTTTCTTGTTCTCTTATCCATGGTGTCTGGCAAGCAGTGCTCAGTGTTTGTTGAATGAATGACTTAAGGACAGCAAAACGTGTTGTTTTGACACTGAGATGCTGTGTGTTTGAACCGTACTGATTCCATTTCTTGAGAGCATCTGACTTTTTTTTTTTTTTTTCGGTACTAGGGATTAAACTCAGGGCCTGATCCTTTTGTTTTTTTTTCTTAAAATTGTGAGACAGAATCTCACTAAATCACCAGGTTGTCCAACCTGGGCTTGAATTTGTGATCTTCTTGCCTCACCTCCCAGATTGCTGTGAAAATATATGAAATTTTCAACTAAAAGCAGTGACTGAGATCCCTGAAAGTCTGTGTAGATAGAAAGATTTTTGTTGTTTAGTCAAGGATTATTGTATTTCAGATAGCAGAAACCCATTCTAATTAGTTTACTCAAAAAGGTTGGATTTATGGGAGGGAAGTGAGGGAAATGTTCTTGACCTCAAATCCTTGGGAACCAAGGTTGCATTTCTTCTTTCTCTTTTCCTTTGTTTCTTAATCCTTCTCCTTCTTGGAGAGTGTAGCTAAATTTAATCCTGGATGCTTTTCAAGTCATAAGGTTGTATTAGTTTTGATTCTTTCCTTGGAAAATAGTCTAGTTTTACATGACTTTTAAATAATGAATTGTAAAGGTATGGATGATAGGTATATTGTTTTAGAGCTCTTTTGAAGCAAATTCCTTTTCAAGTGTGTCATCTACAATCTGTGTGAAGAAGACTGAAGAAAGAATGGCCACCATTCAGCAAAACAGTGTTCTGTGTTTTCCTGTCTTTTTCTTGTTTGTTTCTTTTGAAAAATGAAATGTGGTAAGACATGGCCTAGTTGATTTCTTCCATTAAATCATCTCACAAACTATCCAGTCCATTAATTTGCTTTGTTCAGTGGACAGGAAATGGTTATATTTGAACATGTTATGCAATCTTAATGAACCAAAGGAAGCAAAGAGATCTCTGCTCTTTTCTCTTGAAATAGCCTTTGGTTCCACAAACTAATGTATGATGCAGGAGCCAGCTCGTTGGGGGACTCTTACTAAAAAAGGTAACTTTTGTTTATCAGACTGACTGCCTGTTTAGGGATACTGAGAAGTATTTCTAAGAGATCATCAGGGTTGTGCTGAGGTTAAGTCTGTGCAGTTTTACTTCCTTCTTAATACTTTCTTAAGCAAGCAGTGAAGGCGATGTCTTAATGTTGGTTCCTGCCCAGCATTTGTGATGAAGTGACAATCCGCATTCTCTCCCGCCCCAGTCTTCCATTTCTGTTATTTATCTTACCAATCTAAAGTATTTCATTATAGTGGCCCAACTGAATAGACACATTATTATCTGTCTCATTTTTGTAAGGTTTGCAGATTTGTAATCTACCTACAGTTTAATTTTATATTCCATAGTCAGCTATTGTTCGTTCATCTGTGAAACTCCTTGTAGGATAAGATAGAGCTTTACTGCTAAGAGCAACTTCAGAGATAACTGTTGTTTCTTTGAACCCTGCAAAAAATATTTACAAGACGTCCACAGCCATTGCTGGTTGACATCTTTCATCTACAATCTGTGGGAAGAAGACTGAAGAAGGAATGACCTCCATTCAGCAAAATAGTGTTCTATGTTTTCCTGTCTTTTTTGTTTTGTTTTAAAAAGTGAAATGTGGTAAGACATGGCCTACTTCATTTCTTCCATTAAATCATCTCACAAATTTATCGAATTTAAGCCCCTAAATTTTCAAGTGGCTCTTACTGTCGGTGCTGTATTACATGAACTTGGTTTTGGACTTCATAGATTTGTGTTTTTGGCAGGGATATTGAAAGATTTGGTTTTGTTCACCATTGCTGTAGTACCCAGTATATAGTAGGCTGTTCCTTTGGAATACAGGATGAAGAAAGTGCTCCTACTGGTCACTGGGGTTTAAAAAGAAGTTGCCACTAATTTTCTAAGTCACTATTGCTTTAAAGTTTGCCTGTGTGGCCTTGTCTGTTATGTGATCCCACATTTATTGCAGCCTTATGGACATCTCTGTCCCTACTGGGGTCAGACTCTTAAAATTTTTGGTGGACTTCCATGTGCCATTTCTGAAGTAGTAGTCAACATTTACAGGCTTCAGCCTAGTTCAGATACGGCTTTAGTAAAACTTGTAGAACATTCTACTTCCTGCCTGTGAAACGGGGCAATAAGATCATATATGGAAAAAAGCTGCCTTGTTCAGAAGTGACATGATTGCTCTTCAGTTTGGAATATTGAAAAGTGGGCAGATTTATTTGGAAGCACTTTGTTTTTACTACATGTGTAAAACTCCAGGGAGCATTGAATAGGATATGAGGTGCTCCCTTTGGCTGTGCATTAGCAACGTGGCAGTTACTGATCTGTCATTTACTTTGAAAAGGAATTACAAAGTTTTGGCCTTGTGCCTGGAGTAACTCCAGATGGTCAGAAAAGATTTTTGTACCGAAGTCAGAAAGTATATTGCAGTGATAGAATTGGGCTTGTCATGTTTATATTAGAACATTGGCTTCCCACTTTATCCCTCTGTGGAGTTTTCCTCCCTTCCCCTCTATGGTTTCCCCTCCCTCTTCTTTCCTTTTCTTTCCAGCATTTTGAATATGTGTCTTTGTTCTCGGTGGTGGTGATATAGAGGTATGATAGATAGTTAATATAGTTTGTCAACCTTGGTACCCTGAAAATTTATTATCTACAAGGGATGCACAATCGGAATGTGGCAATCTACAAAGACCATTCTAGTTGATTTGGAAGCGTAGGTCAGAAGCTTCATTTGGATTGCGTGTGCTTCTCTGATAAGCGGGCTCTTAGCCCCAAACTGTTATTTAGTAGTTTCCCTTACATCATCTCTTCTCATATTGCCCCACAATTCTGTGACCCCTGCAGTTACATTGACATTCCCACGTCCAGTGTGGGTAGACGTGGATCCTGGAGAGATGTGCAGTGAAAGGGGGTGGTACTAACCAACAGTTACCAAGTTTAGCTGTTTTGGGCACTAGAGCTTCTTTTAAGTTGCATACATGACCTTATGTTCCTTCATGTCAACCCGGGCAGGGGAATGATGTGAATCTTATTTTCCGGATGAGAAAACTGAGACTGAGGGAAATAATATTTGCCCTAGGTAACAGCTAGGAAACTCCCTTCTGCAGTCTGCTCACATACAGTTTTAGAGAAATTTACTCTGAGTTTCCTGCTCTTTCAGGGTAGAGGTGACTGGAGGCTTCAGGAAATAAAGCTCATTTTCCTCTGGGAAACTCAAGGCTTGTCTGATTTGAGTGTTGTGCTAAAGCTGGGTCACGAGGCTCAGATTAAGACCTGAACCTGTCTGCTGCTGCTGCTGCTGCTTTCAGTTACTTTTGTGGTTATTGAGTAACTTGGGGAGTTTGAAGAACATTAACAAAGTTTTATGTTTTCGAAGAAACTGCTTCACATGGGGAAGTGACAATTCAGTTGCATGCTTCAGATAAGAATTTTTTTAATCTCAGATTTCAATATATAAATTAAAATAAACTTAGAAACTCCAAAGTTTGACGATTATATTCTTAGAAACTCCAAAGTTTTGGGACTTGTACCAGTTCACCCTTTCTTTTCTCAGAGTGTAGCTTTTCCTGAGCCCATTTTAGGCAGAGTGGTGTCTAAATCGTCACCCATCTCTACCCGCACCCATTCTTCCATTAGCTGTCAGAATCCTGCTCTAGGCTTTTATTGTTTTGCTTCGTAATTTTATCTTTTAGGGGTTGGGGATTTAGCTCAAGTGGTAGAGCACTTGCCTACCAGGCACAAGGTCCTGATTTCCATCCCCAGCACTGCCCCCCCGAAAAAAGACTAGATCAATCAATTTTATTTTTTAAAAGCCCCACCGTTTAGGTATCATTCAGGCAGTATTGGTAGTGTTTTTCTGTATAGATTACATGGTGCTGTAATTAGTTCCTGCGTTCCTCTGGGATTGCGTCCTACACTGCAATAATGGCTAGTTCTGACTGATGTGCTTTTTGAAGTCGTACTACGTTTTTGATGAGAAGGATAAAAGTGATGTGGAGGTGAATTTGTCTGGCTTAATGTGAATCGGGTCTATGACGTTTTTCTGTAATGACAAAGGCATCTGAATGAGACTCTGCTTTCTTTATTTGTTGTTACTTTACTCACTTATTACTAGAACAGTAATGCAGTTATTTTAAAAGATTATAAAATAAATGTACATTTTAAAATGTTTTATGTCTTGAAAAAGAGACAATTACCGTGAGTCACAGAGCTACAATTACAGCAAGATTTCCTATATGAAAAGAAGTCTCTAGTGGGTTTTTGGTATGGTCTTTGCACTTGGATCAGTGGACTGAAATGTCATCACCCTTAAATAAAAAAAAGTAACGGGTCGATTAAGAGTCTATAGAAGTTTGTATTTTCTTGCGGAACTGTGGTCCAGAAGTTAGTACTACAGAATGGGTGCTTTCATCGACATAGGGACCCAGTTATTGTCCCTACTATTTACTCTCGTGACGTATTAAATACATTTTAGGGGTTGTCCCTCCTGCTTGTTTTGAAGAGACTTTCTCTGGGAATTTATAGTGGAGTATTTGTGTCTCTTAAGAGCAGAGGGTGTTCAGAGCATGTCTGTTCCCCATGTGGCCTGGCCCACATGACAGTGGTCAGCTTGCTGCTCAGGCACCAGGCCTCTCTGTGTCCCCAGTGCCTGGGCGCCTCTCTGCCGTGCCCTGCCGCAGTCACAGGCTGCCTGCCTGGTCTTACATTTCTTGACTCTCAGGCCCATCACAGTGAAGTTCACCCTGTAACCTCTGTGTTAGCTTTCTGTCACCATGACAAAATGCCTGAGAAAATCAACTTAAAGGAGGAAAGATTTATGTGGTCTCACGGTTTCAGCCTGTGGTCAACCGGCCGTGTTGTTTCTGAGCTGTGGCGAGGCAGAACCTCATGGCAGGGAACATGTGGCAGAAACGAAGCTGCTCATGTCCTGGCTACAGGAAAGCAGAGCTGAGGGTTGGCTGGCATCACACTGTCCCCTTCAAGGCCGTGACCCCCATGACCTGAAGTCTTTCCACCAGGCTCCACGTCTTAGAGGTTCCTCCACCTCCCAAGGGCATCCCAGGCCTTTGCCATTTCAAGATCCAAACCATTACAGCCTCCATTGCTCTTCTCGGGGGCTTCTGTTTTGTCTTTCATGATTTGTCATTAGTTACCTTTGTCTTCCCACACTGGGCTCTTTTCTGGGTGCTTCCCGAGGCTCACCATCTGTGTCCCCGAGGCGGAGATGAAGCTGTGGGATGCAATGTTGAACTGAGAAGCACAGGAAAACAGAACATAAGAAATGAGCTCAACCTCTAGACTCAGTACTCATCCCTTCTGGTTCCTTAGACGTTTTGCCAAAGTTAATATGTAGCTACTTCTTTCAGAACTGCTGATCAAGTCTCTGGGCCAGAATGTTTTTTGAGTACTAATTTTTAACAAGAATAAAAATATTTTGTGGGGGAACTTACCGTGATAACAATCCTAGACCACTCCCAGTGTGCCAGACACCGCTGTGAGTGCTTTCAGTGCATTTCTTTGTTCACTCTGCACAGCTTGGGTGGAGGTGGTTTGTTCTCACCTTGACTTTGCGAATGAAGAAACTGAGGCACGGAGAATAAACCCTTTGCGTGAGGGTAATGTTAGTAAGTTACAGAGTCGGAGTCTGTTCCTATGTGGGTGCAGTCTTCACGCAAGTTGTGTGGGATACAAAAGAACATGGCAGCCCCCCCCAGTATGATTTTTCCTTTGTAATTCTTTCTGTGTTATACATTTCATTGTTCTTCCTGTAGTTACTTGGGTTACCCTCGTACTTTTGGGGGAGAAGGTCATTTACCAACTTCCTTGACCTGGTTGGTAACTGCCTGGTGAGATGTGCTAGCTCTGCTAATCAGCGCCCACCTCCGTTGCTTTGCTGGAGTGGGGAGAGCGACCTGGGGAAGAGGAAGGTCATTTAAACTCCAGGAGACGCCCTTGCTATTGGCAACTTCATTGCAAGTTGTAAATGTCTTAATGAGATCAAACCAGAGGTTCTTGGGTATTTGCTCCTTTTTACTTTGCTAAGCAAAATGTTTTGTAGAATGTTTGCTGACTTTTATGTGGCTAGCGAGAGCAAATACTTCTATTACGGCAGAGGTTGAGATCTTCCAAAATTAGTGAATTTGGTAAGTTACCGTTGCATGCCTCTGGTCTGATTGACTTGCTTCCTGTGCCGAACCCTGGCTCTATTCCTGCTTTCATACGCAGCTCTGTATTTGACTTTTCACAGTCTTTGATTTTTCAGGGTACCTTGGCTATGTCCTGGCCAGGTGGCTCACTCTTCATCATCTCAAGGAGGGAGTTGTGGTATCTGGCTGACAGTTCCATTCAACTCTCTTCATTTAGTTGGCTTCTTTGCCTTTCTGATTCTAAGGATAGAAATGGCTGGAAACCATTTTTAGGACTACTAACACAATTTCCAATCTGATGTCTTATATTTAACTAACATTTTATTTACAAAGCAGTTTTCTATGTACTGCAGTCCCTATAGCATCACTGTAACAGTGACTCTGCGAAGTAGCAGAGTAGGTACTGTCCTGGCTCCAGGTGAGAAATGCCAGTCTGAGCACACCAGCGCCTTAAGGGGACCTCAGCAGATGGGGAATGGGGTGGGGATGAGGCAACAGTTCAGATTCAAGTTCCTCCCTCACCTTTTTCTTTCCAGGACATAATGTTGTTCAGAATTGACTAACTTCTAGTTAAAAATCTGTAGGTACGTATCTTCTGCACTTCTGAAATTTTATGAACATTGAAATATTTTCTTCCTACAAACATTTTCCCAGACTATTATTAGAATATTTTGGCTTTCATTTTTATAAGTAAAGAATGGAGTTAGAGGTCACTGTATTTACCATAATTGTGTAATTTTAGATGTTCTAGTGCTTAACTGAGATCAATCAGTAGAATACAACCTCTTGATAGCTTTTTTTTTTTTTAAAGGGCACATCTTGAGGCTCAAAAATTATGATATCAAAACAAGACCCTTGACTATTTCTGGAGCGTGTTAGCTAATCTGCCCTGTGGGTTTCTTTTTTCCTCTGGAGTTGGTGAAGAAAGAGACAAACAAAATCCAAAACCATGTCACATGAAAGAATGAACACTCCTTTGGACATGCAGTTGTTTGGTATAATCATAAATTCGACTTCCTGTCGTGTCTAGGAAGAGGGGAATAGCAGTATTGTATCACTCTGGCTACCTGCTGTGGCTTATAGCCTTTTATAGGCAAGTTTTTTTTTTTAAAGATTGTAGGAAAAAAATTTGAAGATATGCAAAAATGGGTCCCCTTGTACTTAATCACTAATTTTAATAGCCATCAACTTATGATCCATCTATTTTCATTTTTGCCACTATTCATTCTCCATCCCTTGCTGTAGTACTGTGAAGCAAATCTCAGAAGTCTTACTTCATTCCTGAACATTCAGTGTTATCTTGGGCAGGGTCTTTCAGAAATATATTTCATCTAATTTAAAAGAAAACTTTTACAAAAAAAAAAATTAAGAACTTTGGCTACGTAAGTTGGTGGTTAGAATTATGCAATTACTTATTAATCAGCACTTTGGTTTTGGCTAACAGTTTTTTTTCCTCAAATGAAGAAAGTTCTTAACAGTAACAAACATGCATGTTTTGATAGCACTGAGAGTAAACCTATTTTTTTAGACTTAAGTTTTTTTCCTACTATTTTAAATTTAAGTTTTTTCCCTACTATTGTGTAGGAGAATGGTGGATTTCAGATTTATGTGTTTCTAATTATTACATTTTAAACAAGTTTTTTTCCTACTATTGTGTAGGGGAATGATGCTCTTCAGATTTTTATGTTTGTAATTATTATATTTCTTAGCTATTTCAAATAGGCTAAATACTGTATAGTGTAGCTTAAGTATACTCAATCACTAATTTTGACTGATTTGGAGTTTTTGGCAAGTTGAATATAACCTTTATGTAACTTTCCACTTAAGAAGTGTATTTACTAATTACAGATGGTTATTAAGTAGAATTCTTATGATTTTACAGAGTAAGTAAATCAATTTATGGGCTCATGTATCTTTAGGTATATTTATATATCTGAATGCTACGAATTTAGCCTGACTTGGAAAAACTAGAATTATGTGTAACTTTATATGTACATTTAGTCAATTGATTCACTAACATTTTTATTTTATAATAAGTAATAAAATAATTAAATCAGAGTTGATTTGTACTCATTCTCGGTGAAGAGCCTACTTTGTGAAAAGTGGTGAGGCTCAGCCAATTTTAGCTGATGGTCTTACCTTTTCTCTGAGTGCCCTAGCATGGCATGAGGGTGGTTGTCACAGACAGTCACAGTATGGGAAAGAACAAATCACTTACTAACTAGCAAAGGTTATGAGCATTTGTAAAGGCTTTGAAGCATATTGTGGGGCTTACTCACAACAGCAGATCTTTGTGTGGTGCTTGGTGTTCTGAGCACTTAGGTGTTCACTCTTAGTCCCTAGCTGAGTCCCATTAGGACAGGTGTTGTACTTGCACTGTTTTATGGATAAGCACCAGGAGCTTGTGGGTGGAGTGACTGGCCCCAGCCCCAGTGCTAGTGAATGTTGGCCCGGGTTAGAATTTATGTTTGGCTGTGGAGTCCTGGCTCTTAACAACTCTGCTAGAGCAACTTGCTTAGTTTATAGCCTGAAATGATAACAGCTCATGTGCCAGAAACTCACCTCTTTTCTTTTCATCAAGGAAAAGATAGCGTTTTATGGCAGTGCTATTGTATAGAATTTTTGAAATTTTGGAGATAAGCTGTCTGCATTACTCAGTATAACTCCTAGTCACTTGTGGCCATTGAGCTGGTTGGAGTGTGACTAGTATGACTGAGAAAGAGAATTTAAAATTTTATTTAATTTTAATTAATTTAAATTGGGTGGGGGCTTGTAGAGTCTGTGCAACCTGAGAGAATTAACAGTGTGCATTTTCCTGGGGTAATGACGACATCTTAACATTTTGTGACTGTCAGTAAATTGACCTCATTGGGGTAGTCAATGATTGTGTCATTAAATAGTAATGATATTAATGAGGGTGAAGATAGATTTACAAATCAGATAACTGAATGTTTGAAGCTGTACGGCTTTCCATCAAAATCCTATTTGATCACAACTTAGGAGATCACCACCAGCCTACCACATCTGGAAGCATCCTCTCATTAATTCCTTTATAGCTAAGCAAAAATTGCTTCGACATGCCCCTATCCTTAGCTTTGTGGTGTAGCTCTTACTTTATAAAGAGTCCAGCTTCTTGATCAAGCTTGACATCAAGGAGTGATGATTCGAAGGAAAAATGAACTTGCAGGCCGAAGCGGCCCTGTGAAGCAGCGCTTGACTCTTCATCTCCCTCCTGCAGCCTCCCTAGCACCATGTGGACAGAGCTCCTGCCTGTGAAAACACATCCAGAACCTTGGTGGTAATGAAGTTAGGTTTTCATTTCAAATGAAACTACGCTAGCTGTGGTATTGGTGCCGCCTATAATGTGCTTTTATCTGACCCTTTATGAGGCACTTAAGTCTAATTATTTTAATCTTTTCTTTATGCTGATGAAAAAGACCAGAGTGGTTGTTTCCATCCATAACGGTGGGGCTCTGAAATGCAGGCAGGCAAAAGTCTCCAGATGTGGCAGGTTTTGGATCTTAGCCACTCGGCAGACATAATTAAACATGTCTACAGTCCTCTTATTTAGCGTTACTAAAACAGACATTTTCTTTGTTTATGGGATTGAACTGTTATCATTAGCATTGGCGTGAGGGAGTTGAAGTACTCTAGCCAGGTGCTGTTACTCAGATACTGTATTAAATGCTGGGACTAGGAGTTTGCTTTGAAAGGTTTGTGTGGAAAGAAGGTTTCCTCCAAACATTGGGAATTAGCACAGCAGTGAGGTATTTGCAACAGGTCCTGTTTGCACAGTTCTTGTTTGTAATTCTCAAGTACTGTATAGCAAAGTTAGGATGCAGAGAGCTGAGACTGGGTGTGAAAGTGGATTTGGGATATTAAGGCAGAAAGATGCCTTGTTCCTGGCTGCTGTACTAACTTCTGTTTGAAGGTGGGTAAATCATTTAGTTGCTGTAGACTTTTGACTTCTCCACTTGGCAAAACTAGCTTCAGGATGGGAAACCACATGTCACTAGAAAGTGATTTGATTTCTTGGAAAGAAAAGTATGCTTTGCTTGTGAAGAAATTAAAGGTAGCTGTGATGCTTCATTGCCAATGAAGTTTGCATTTATACTTTTAATGATGATTTAAGGAGCAGATCAGCATTACTTGAAGGGATTTGTGATGAATTAGTCTCATACAGGTATGATCCAGAGTGACCTTTTCCATTCAGGCTTTAGATCTGACCCAAATTTGTAGTTGGTGAATGATGCTACAGTGTAAGTTTACTGAGAACATCTCATTATTTTATACAGAAAAATAAAATCACTTTTCTTGTGTGTTTTTTTCCCCTCCTCGTCCCTTCCTCACCACATGACCTTAACTGAGTTCCTTTTGGAAGCCAGACCTTCTGTCTTGCATTTTGGAGAATGCCGAGCTGTATCTTCAAGGAAGGGGTATGTTACAGGGTGGTGACTGTGAAGGAAAACTTTGATTATGGTATTAAAGAATAGATTGACATAATACTTGTCTACGAATGAATTGACCTATGGTAGACCTCATTTTTTCTAGTCACTTAATTAAAAGGATGGTTCTGAACTGAGGAAGGTCTGTATGCAGTGAATACTATACTGTGCCAAACTCTGGCCTGTGCTGTCGTGGTCTCTCTGAAATGGCTCTCTTCACAGGTAGTACTGGTTCCAAAATTCCAGTAGGCCAACATTTAGACCCACTTCTCTGTTTACAGATTCTGTGGATTCCATAACTTAGAAAACAACCATTTGCATATATGTGCACCCAGAAATAGCAGATCAACCCCACCTAGGTACAGAGAGAGAAGAGGTGTGTTCCAAGGCCGTGGAATGACAACTGATCCAGGAGCTCTTTTTAAAAAGGAAAAATTAGCTGAAGGTTAGAACCTTACTTAAAGACATCAGATTAGTTCTGTTTCATAACAGTCTGTTACTTCATGCTTTTGCATGTCAATAATTTGTTCTAGAATCAGCACGTTTAGTTGTTTGTACTAAAGAAATCTTGTCTTCTGGCTGTGAGCATGTTTTCCTGGCAATTGCAGATATCTTAGTTTGCTATTTTATAGCATCCATTATGCTATAAAAGGCTGAAAAAAATAAGATAATTTAAGTCTGTTCTGAGACACATGGAAAGGAAGCTATTTCACAACTGTCAGTCACGTGTAACTTGGCAGGCACGGAGCCCATTCGTGGCCACAGTCACATGATTGATTGCCAGTTGGGGACCTGCAGTTAGCTTATTGCAGAACTACGTCTGGCATAATTGATGTTGTCATCCCGCATCAAACTATCCACCCTGTTCTACCAACTTCCTTCCAATAACAAAAGTTTCTTGCCTGGCATGTGTGAAGGTTTTTGTGACTGTGTGTATAGAGTTATAGAGTTTTAATGTGATCCAGTCAAAACTATTTGGACTTCTTATTTTTAAATGAGCATTTGGAAAATTAAAGGTTCCATCACTTTTTTACCCTTCCCCGTATTTGGCAAACTTGTGGGTTTCTTCTTACCAAGTTAATTAAGAGGAAGAAAGAGTACCCTAAATCATGATAATTATCCTGTGTCTTCAGCTTAAAAGAAATACATGACAAAAAAGCCTTCAAAACTTAACAGTGACTTAAGAACATGAAATAAAAGAATTTTAAATGTTTGTTGTTGGGTTTTCATGGAAATTAGTGAATTATTTCCTGAGGGCTTTGCTATGAGGACACATTTTGTTCAACTTGTAAAAGGGGTGGAAAGTCTTAAAAGTGGAGGCCAGACTAGTAAGTGACCGTATGAACAGTTCTCGATAACACTTCCTTTCTACTTTGCTACCCATGCTTAAAGATTAGAGAGCTTCCTTCTCTTTGTAGGGGAAAACATGGCAAGGGACATTTTGATTTCAGAGACTTAAGTTTTGTATAAATCATCTAAACATGGAATTTCTTCATTCTAATTAAGGGTTATTTAATACTTCATGAAAGTTTTTTTCCTTGTCCTTGTGTCTTCTAAAACTTAGAAAGTTTTCATTTTTCCTTAATGGAGAAGTTAATTTATGATTAAATCAATTACGTTACAAATTTAAACTTATATTGCAATAACTATAATTTTTAAAAGTTTCTTCTTTTAGCTTTTCCTTAATGGTTTTTTAAAGTGGTGTTTGAGGTCCTGAGTTCTGTAAATAATATAGCCCCCATTATTTTTTTATGCAGATAAGTTATGAATCAGACTTGCCAAAGATATGTACGATGCTTGCCACTTTACACGAAAGAACTTTAATTGTTAGGATCTGGGGAGGCCGTATGATTGTTCCAGCGAGTGCCAGGACCTCCTGCACAACTTCTTGACACATTTATGGTAGTCATCTTGTTGTAGAGTCATGGTGTTTCAATTCTGGTTCTTTCCCCAGTTTAATTTTAGGTGTCTTCATTTCTGTGGTTAAAGAAATGAAAGAATTGGACCAGCTGATCACTAAGGTTTCCTTCAGCTCTTGATCTCTGTGAGTTTCCATTGACTGGGAGCCTTCAACTTTGGAAAGGAATCAGTTCAATATTTGGAAATCTCTCATTAATTTATCGGGTCCAAATTGGTATGGCCAGAGCTAGGCATTTTTTTTCTTTTGGTTCTGGGGATTGAACTCAGGGCCTTGTGCTTGCTAGGCAGGCACTCTAACCGTGAGCTAAATCCCAAACCCCAGAGCTAGACTTTTGAAGCACCACTTTTTCCTTATATTTTTGACTGAGACACACAATGAGTAATATATTTTACATTGTAGTCCAGTAAACACAAATATTTATACAAGGTATGATTGAAAAATACTGTGAATGTTTAAATTAAAAAATTTGTGACAGTAAAACCACATTGCCATTGGTCTTTCTCAAAATATTTCCTTCTGCGTCAGAGACTCTTATCCCATCGTTCTTGTCACTTTCCGAAGCAGTTCTGGAAGTACTTTTTCATTAAGAATAACTGGTGAGTTATTTGAAGCGATGGGGACAGATTGATATAAAAACACACCATATCTATGATAAGTTCAATGTAGTTTAAGATGTTGGAAGCACTTAAAAACCTGTGTATAGGTGAAGTTGCAGCTTATTTACCTTTTAAAAATAGTTTGAAATTTTCTATTGTTTGAAAAATTAGCAAATTAGGAATTTGTCATAGAAGACGTAAAATACATTTTGACAGGAGAAACTAATGTTTAGATAATGAAAGGGTCTGGGAAACAGCCCTTCACTATGACATTATTCACTTAGAATAGGATTGCATGGATCCAGGGGTGTGAAAATCATTACGGAGTGGTGTTTTCACACAGGCCTCTTCCTTTGCTTTATTCTAAACTACATAAATATCAATTAAAGCTTTCTAGTCCAAGTTAACAGATGGCAATTTATGTTGGACTTCTAAACAAAGCCCCAGAACTTTACTACACTTAATTGATGAATGCTTTCTCCTTCCCTTAACAAAGATTTTGGCCTCCAGTGCGGTTGTCAGAGAGAAAATTAATGAATTCTTTTCTGTGATCTCATGTAGAAAGGCGCTCACTATAGAAATATTTGGCTTTTTTTCTCTCCAAAGAAGCAAACTTGAATACTTTTAAGTTGCCTAGTAATTTAAGTTCACAAAGATGAACTGCAACCGGATTTCAGCAAGTGGCACTAAGTTCACCTTCAAAACTTCATCATTTTTGGCTTTGAGGGAGAATGATGCCTCAAACCAAAAACAGTCACCAAAATAGGTAGAAAACTAGAATGTGTGTAATTATATGATTTTGGATAAACATCTAAATTAGAGTTCATATTTTAAGCTCTTTTTCTCTGAACTTCTCGTGAAGAACTTGTTGTTCAAGTTGAGATGGCACTTTGTACCCATTCCTAAAACACACCCGCCCCACGATTTGAAATGTGTGAAAATAGCTGTTTTAGAATATGCTCGTGTAAATGGAAGCTGGTAGTTCCAGGGGGGTCGTGGATGTCCAGGTCTGGCGGACTGTAGATCTGTGCACCGGAAGATGGTGGGAGGAGGCACGTGACCGGTACACGACGGGTGACTGTAGAATGTTCTCCTTGTTCGTTGGAAGTGTTACATTTCAGCTTGCGAAAAAGTCTGCTCTGTCTTCATCCTAGCATCTTACAAATGAGCATTTGGCTAAGTGAGGTCTAAATATGTGCAAATATTTAGGTTGCTGAAGATGAAAACACTGGTCTTGGCTGAAGGCAGTCTGCCCTGAACACTTCTGTCCTTAATGACAGTTTTTTGCCTGCTGCCGCCCAGGCATCTTTCTTGTGCATATTAGTTTGAGGGGCATTTCTGGAATGAGAGGGGCAGAGCACATAAAAGTTTGGGAAGTTCCTGCCCAAGACAGTTTCCTGAAGGCGTTCTCCTGGTGATGACAGTCACATGATTTCAGCATCTACTTGACCGACTGTTGGCATTTTGATACAGATGACAACATACTGATTTCTTTTTTTGTTTGGTTAATCTCCAGTGTGGGTAGTAACACATTTCACCCTTTGTGGAAATTGTGTCGTAGGCCTTTGTTGGAGATTGGTCTGTGCTAGTTGATCCAGTTTGTATCTGACTTAGGTGTTAACAGAAAATTATCGTTTAGAAGACATGACCTTAAAAATGTGACTCCGTAGATTCATACAAATATTGTCCAAGTTGTGCTGCTGAACTCCGCAGTTAAAATCTGGAATGGGGGCCCAGTATCTTCTATCTTGTGATAATTGGAGAAAAGAAATAAATCTTTATCTAGTTGGAGACACCTGCATAGTCCTCGTGTCTGTTCGATCTTTGTCTCTCTCAAAGCTGGGGATTCCCTGATCAGATTCTGTCAGGAGCTCTAACCCTACACGCTCTTGCTAGTTTAATGGCAGAAAGGACCGGTAAGATCAAACGGGCAAGTAAATGGGCTGGTATTAACACAAAGAAAGTCAGATATTGGAACGAAATTTGCTGGTCAAGACTTTTTTTTTAATCATCAAGGAAGAAGTATTGGGACTGTTCTCGTGTTGTTTGTGGTTGAAATCTGACTTTAGCACTCAGTTCTTTGTCCTCTGGAATTTTTGGAAATGATAAAAAATTCCTAGATAGCTATAATCTGGGAAATCGCCAGTGCCCTTTGAAGATGATGAAATCGGGTTTCTAATAAGGAGAGGCTCTGGAGCAGTTTTCAAAGTGAGGTGCTGCCTGTGGAGTGAGTGAGGCTGATTTCTGGTAAGTCCTCCTCCTCGTTTTGCGAGCCTATGCTTGTCAGGAGAGACGTGTCGTTCCTGGAAATGAAAAGCAGGGAACCAGAAAGTGTATTTC